>CAIGQS010000210.1:6549-77649 GCA_903798195.1 Danio kyathit
TTTCTTTCTTTCTTTCTTTCTTTCTTTCTTTCTTTCTTTCTTTCTTTCTTTCTTTCTTTCAAACAAAGATGCTTTTGCAAAAAGTCAAATTTACATTTATTTTTCTTTCTTTCTTTCTTTCAAACAAAGCTGATTTTGCATAAAAGGGAGTCTAATTTACATTTATAATAATTTTTCTTCTTTCTTTCTTTTTTGTTTCTTCCTTCCCTCCTTTCTTTCTTTCTTCTTTCTTTCTTTCAAACAAAGCTAATTTAGCAAACAGTCAAATTTCTTTCTTTCTTTCTTTCTTTCTTTCTTTCTTTCTTTCTTTCTTTCTTTCTTTTCTTTCTTTCTTTCTTTCTTTCAAACAAAGTTGATTTTGCATAAAAGGGAGTCTAATTTACATTTATAATAATTTTTCTTCTTTCTTTCTTTTTTGTTTCTTCCTTCCCTCCTTTCTTTCTTTCTTCTTTCTTTCTTTCAAACAAAGCTAATTTAGCAAACAGTCAAATTTCTTTCTTTCTTTTCTTTCTTTCTTTCTTTCTTTTCTTTCTTTCTTTCTTTCTTTCTTTCTTTCTTTCTTTCTTTCTTTCTTTCTTTCTTTCTTTCTTTTTTTCTTTCTTTCTTTCTTTCAAACAAAGCTGATTTTGCATAAAAGGGAGTCTAATTTACATTTATAATAATTTTCTTTCTTTCTTTCTTCTTTCTTTCAAACAAAGCTGATTTTGCAAACAGTCAAATTTCTTTCTTTCTTTCTTTCTTTCTTTCTTTCTTTCTTTCTTTCTTTCTTTCTTTCTTTCTTTCTTTCTTTCTTTCAAACAAAGCTGATTTCGCAAAGTCAAATTTCTTTCTTTCTTTCTTTCTTTCTTTCTTTCTTTCTTTCTTTCTTTCTTTCTTTCTTTCTTTCTTTCTTTCTTTCTTTCTTTCAAACAAAGCTGATTTCGCAAAGTCAAATTTCTTTCTTTCTTTCTTTCTTTCTTTCTTTCTTTCTTTCTTTCTTTCTTTCTTTCTTTCTTTCTTTCTTTCTTTCTTTCTTTCTTTCTTTCTTTTCTTTCTTTCTTTTAAACAAAGCTGATTTTGCAAACAGTCAAATTTCTTTCTTTCTTTCTTTCTTTCTTTCTTTCTTTCTTTCGTTCTTTCTTTCTTTCTTTCTTTCTTTCTTTCTTTCTTTCTTTCTTTCTTTCTTTCTTTCAAACAAAGCTGATTTCGCAAAAGTCAAATTTCTTTCTTTCTTTCTTTCTTTCTTTCTTTCTTTCTTTCTTTCTTTCTTTCTTTCTTTCTTTCTTTCTTTCTTCTTTCTTTCTTTCTTTCTAAAAAAGCTAGTTCCATACTTATTCATGAAAGGCCTAAACTAGCACAAAAACAATACAGTGTAATCTGTGTCACAAAAGAAACATCTAGATAGTTCTTCTTATCATTATACTCTAATATGGGCCTGTATAGTGGGCTTTCTGTCATCCACAGTTGTCTGTATTCAAAAAGGTAACAACCTCATCTCTTTTGCATCTCGCTAAGGTTGATGTTGTTTGTATTTCCACAGTTTGGTCTGAGAATCAGGATGCGGACTCTTGCGAGATGGTTCCCCTGCTGACTGACCCCAGCGGCCACTGGAGGAGGAGGTGCGCATGGTTTGCATTTCCTCTTTTTTTTTTTTTTTCCCAAGGCTTTGGCCTTTCAACCACAGCCCGCTAAACGGGGAGCAGACCCCTGTCTGTGTGATCATATGGCACGTGAAAGAGAAGTAATTAGGAGTGAAAAGAGCCTTCTTTGAGTCAGGACATGCATGATATTCCATTACAGCTCTATGAATCCCCTTGCTTGTGCTAGATTTGTGTGAAGTCTGACAGATGATAGTTACGCAAACCCGTGTCGTGACTTAGCAGAGTGTTAAAGCATTATTGTCTTCATTTGATGATTTTAGATAAACTGGCACTTGGTCGTTTTTTTTTTCTCATAGTATGATTTAATTGCATTTAAATGGACAGAAATAAAAACAAATATAGAAATAAGCAGGATAAGGAAGTTAATATTAGCCTTGAAATCAGTATGGGAGCAAACTGAAAGATTTTTTTTTTCTTGCTACATGAAGATTGCAGAGTTTGTAAGGGGTAAAATTGTTTTGTTTTGTTTTAGTATCTCCACAGATTAACCGTTTTCTTAAACCCGTTACACTTTTTAAACTATTTGTTTACTTTTTCCATAATGTTTTCTAGTAAGCAGGATCTTGAATGTGCCAAACCTTAGTTATTGGCTTAATTAGTTGTACATATTATTTATAATATATATAGTTTAGTCATAAGATATTTTTTAAAATAATTGTTAATTGAATTTTAGGGCTTACTCACACTATGCAATCCGAACCGTGCCCAGGCCCGTTTCCCGGATAGTTTGAGAAGTGTGAGTGCTCTGAATTGGGCTCAGGCACAGTTCACTTGGCCGGCCCTGACCCGGTTGGAAGAGGTGGGCCAGAGCACGGCTTCACTCGGGCTCAGGCGCGTTTGCACTCACACACAAGCGTACCGAGCCCGAAACTGAAAGCGAGACGTGACTTTTAAGGGAGTGTTTCATATGGATTACTTAATCATTCGTACTGTTCAATGAACGCAAAATTGTCGTAGTTTATTAAAGACGCAAACCCCTCACTGCACGTCAGCTGCACCTTCAGAAAACCTCCTAATTCCTGCAGCACGAGGACTTTATGATTGTTTATGAGCGTCAAAAGTGGCTGATCTGTTCGGCGAAATATTTGTCACTGCATATCAAATGACTAAACCGACATAACTAAAGAAATCTCCACTGTGCTGAGCAAAAGCGCTTACTGAACAGCGCATCATTGATGACGTAAGCAAGCCCAGGCCCGAATGTAATGTGAGTCAGTGCGGGCCGTCGGGGGAGACAAGAGGGGAGACGTGCGTGCTTTGGCCTGGTTCAAGGCAACTGTACATAGTGTGAGTACACCCTTAGGGTATTTGCCAATTATTTTACAAATATTCTTTATTTAAAATGCTATAAAATAATACGTCATAATTCTCACACAATTGCATACATTTTTAGAGTATTCCAATGTTTTAACTTTAGATAGTTAAGAAATGAAGATTGAATGGAATCAGTTATTATTGTGACCATTGTCATTTTCTGAAAAAAAGAGAGAATTTTTTTTCTAACTGACATGTTATTAGACATTTATGGAATAAAATATCTTCATTTTCTTTTTAAATATTTATAAATTTATTATAGCGGTACGGTGGCTCAGTGGTTAGCACTGTCGCCTCACAGCAAGAAGGTTGCTGGTTCGAGTCCCGGCTGGGCCAGTTAGCATTTCTGTGTGGAGTTTGCATGTTCTCCCCGTGTCCGCGTGGGTTTCCTCCAGGTGCTCCGCTTTCCCCCACAGTCCAAAGACATGCGCCATAGGTAAATTGGGTAGGCTAATTTGGCTGTAGTGTATGGGTGTGTGTGAATGAGTTTATGGGTGTTTCCCAGTACTGGGTTGCAGCTGGAAGGGCATCCGCAGCATAAAAATATGCTGGAATAGTTGGCGGTTCATTCTACTGTGGATGCCCTTGATAAGTAAGGGATTAAGCTGAGGGAAAATAAATGAATGAATAAATTTATTATAAAGATGTAAATTTAAAAACTATATTGTTTTTTTATGCAAATACACTGTAAAAATATACTAAGTAAATGTTACATAATTTTCCCAGTGATGGGTTGTAGCTGGAGGGGCATCCACTGCGTAAAACATATGCTGAATAAGTTGGCGATTCATTCTGCTGTGGCGACCCCAGATTAATAAAGGGACTAAGCCAAAAAGAAAATGAATGTTAAATGAATGTTAAATCATCCATTAATATTCATACATTCATACGTTTACCACAACTCTCTTGAGTCACAACAAATAAAAACAGTTATTATACTGGCTATTGTAAATTTTTAAAAGAAAAAATAGAAAACAAAAAGAAAAAAGCTCTAAATAACATAATATTTTTTGTTTTATATTTGCAAGAAATGTTAGTTAAAACAGTTAAAAACATTTACACATTTTTACACAAGACATGTTATTAGACCTTTATAGAATAAAACAACTTGATTGTCCCCTATATATTCATAAATTTAACATAAAAAATTTAATTATTAAACAATATTGGTTACATGCAAATATTCTGTACAAATATACCAAGTAAATGTTACATCATCTAATTAATATCCATACGTCTTTACCGCGTTTACCACAACACTCTTAAAATGAATGGAATCAGTCACAACAAATAAAAACAGTTATTATTCTGGCCATTGTAATTCTCTAAAAAAAAAAAAAAAGAAAAGAAAAAAAGGAAAATGCTTTAAATAACATAATTTTTTATTTTATATTTGCAAGAAATGTTGTAAGACCTTTATCGAATAAAACAGTTAAAAACATTTACACATTTTAAGCCTAGCTTTCCCCCATATGTTCATACATTTATTAAAAAATGTAAAATAAAAAAACTATATTGGTTGTATTAACCTTATTCTTCAATGCGGATGTGTGCTCGCTTTTAATAAGAAAATATCAGTTTGCAACATCAAGCGGCAAAACGAGCCATTTTTAACGTCTAAAATGAATGGAAGTGAATGAGACTGGAAGTCTCGAGCCAAAATAAATCAAATGGCTGCGCCCGCTCATACGCGGAGAATAAGGTGAATAATTCAACCAAATTCACTGTACAAATATGATAAGGAAGCGTTACATCTTCTAATTAATATTCATATGTGAGTTTAGCACAACTCTCTTGAAATGAATGGAATCAGTCACAACAAATAAAAACGGTTATTATACTGGCCATTGTAATTTACAAAAAAGAAAAAGAAAAGAAAAAATGCTCTAAATAACATTTTTTTTTTATTTTATATTTGCAAGAAATGTCGTGAGACCTTTTTTTTTTAATAAAGCAATTATAAACATTTACACATTTTTACCTTAATTTTTCCCCATATGCATAAATTTATTCAAAAAAATTCATGAAACTATATGGATTACATGCAAATACACTGTACAAATATACTAAGTAAATGTTACATTGTGTAATTAATATTCATAGATTCATACGTTTACCACAACTCTCTTGAAATGAATGGAATCAGTCACAACAAATAAAAACAATTATTCTGGCCATTGTAATTTACTAAAAGAAAAAAGAAAAAGAAAAATGCTCTAAATAACATTATTTTTTTAATTTAATATTTGCAAGAAATGTTAGCAGACCTTTATCGAATAAAACAATTCTAAACATTTACACATTTGAACTTAATTTTCCCCCATATATTCATACATTTTATTAAAAATAATTTTTAATAAAAAGAAACTATATTGTTTATATGTAAACACACATCCAATTAATATTCATACGTCTTTACCTTGAAATAATGGAATCAGCCACAACAAATAAAAACAGTTATTATTCTGGCCTTTGTAATTTTCTTTAAAAAAAAAAAAGCAAACAAAAAGAAAAAATTGCTCTAAATAACATTATTTTTTTTATTTTATATTAGCAAGAAATGTTAACAAAATTCCCCATATATTCATCAATTTATTATAAAAAAACAATAATATAATAATATATAAATATATACAGTTGAAGTCAGAATTATTAGCCCACCTTTGAATTTTCTTTCTTTTTTAAATATCTCCCTAAATGATGTTTAACAGAGCAAGGAAATTTTCACAGTATGTCTGATAATATTTGTTCTTCTGGAGAAAAGTCTTATTTGTTTTATTTTCAGCAAGAATAAAAGCAGTTATACATTTTTTAAAACCCATTTTAAGGTCAAAATTATTAGCCTCTTTAAGCTATATTTTTTTCGATTGTCTACAGAACAAACCATCATTATACAATAACTTGCCTAATTACCGTAATCCTGCCTAGTTAACCTAATTAACTTAGTTAAGCCTTTAAATGTCACTTTAAGCTGTATAGAAGTGACTTGAAAAATATCTAGTATAATATTATTAACTGTCATCATGGCAAAGATAAAATAAATCAGTTATTAGAAATGAGTTATTAAAACTATTATGTTTAGAAATGTGTTGAAAAAATCTTATCTCCGTTAAACAGAAATTGGGGAAAAAAATAAACAGGGGCGCTAATAATTCAAGGGGGCTAATAATTCTGACTTCAACTGTGTATATATATTACATGCAAAGGTTACATGCAAATATACTGTACAAATATACAAAGTAAATGTAACATCATCTAATTAATATACATACGTCTTTACCGCATTTATCATGACTCTCTAGAAATGAATGTCAGTCACAACAAATAAAAACTGTTAGAATTCTAATTCATTTTATATTTGCAAGAAATGTTAGCAGACCTTTACCGAATAAAACAATTATAAACATTTACAGATTTGTAACTAAATTTTTCCCCATATATTCATACATTTATTCTCAAAATTTTCATGAAACTGTATTGGTTACATTCAAATACACTGTACAAATATACTAAGTAAATGTTGCATCATGTAATTAATGTTCATACATTTAAACGTTCACCACATCTCTCTGGAAATGAATGGAATTCGTCACAACAAATAAAAAGTTATTATTGTGGCCATTGTAAATATTTTAATGAAAAAAACTATATTGCTTACTTGCAAATACACTGTACAAATATACTAAGTAAATGTTACATCATCTAATTAATATCCGTACGTCTTTACCGCATGTCCTCTCAAAACTATTCCAGATATTTACAACAGCAGGGGAATGTGATAAATTTGGCCAGGCAGACATTGACCAGCCACTGTCCCTTTCTCACACACTCCAGCACACCTCCTGCATTCTTCAGCTCTTTTTATGTGCGTGTAGTGGTGTGTAGCACCGGTCCCTCCGGCTAATGACCTCCAGCTGTCAGAACAGTGATGGCTCGCGGCTTTTCTGAGGGACGCAGCGGTCGCCAGCACTTTCCATATGTTTCTCCAGCTCTTTCCTCCTCCTCCGGCTCCTCCAGAGAACAGCTGGGGCGACCTGGGTGTGCGCTGTACTGCCATGTCTCAGTGCCTTGCCTCAGGACCCCTCATTTGTTTATGTTATTGCTGTCGTTTCACAAGAAGCGCATTTATAACCCTGTGACAAATCCAAGTTGGGAGGGCATTACTCCTCCATTTCAAATCAACAAAGCAATGCATGTGTTGCGACTTATTGTAAGTAATAGTTCAACTCAAAAGAAAAAAAAAGTCATTGTTGAGTTGTACTTTTGCTATTTTCAGCATAAATGAAACAAAAAAGACCTAATCCAGTACAAAAATTATTCTTAAAGGGCCCCTTTTATGGGTTTTGCAAAATGAGCTTCCATGCAGAGGTTTAAATCCAAAAGTGCACCATGTTTAAAACTACGGATTCTTTAACGAAATAGTCGACTCAGAGTCAAATAAATGAATCATGTTGGGTTCGGATCTTTTGCTTGAACGCGCCAACGTCAATAAGATACATCACCAAATATGTAGTACTGGATCCAGTAAAATGTGAACGCGCCTTTCCCTTCAGATACTAGTGGAGCGCAGGGATTCACGGGACTGATCATGACACAAAGTTCATTTAAAGTTCATTTTCACAACAATACCACAGTATAGCCAACCTAGTGCTGTGTTTGCTCCTGTCATTTTTGTGATTTTTGATGAAATAACCCACGCTGCAACGTGGGATTCGTCGGCCGTTTGCTATTAAAGGACTAGCAGAGACTATTATGTATGGGACTTTGTCAGTAACTGTAACAGTTCATATGAACCAGTTACTTCTTCCTCCAGATCTTAACGTACTGTAAGTGTAATTAAAATTGTTGCCTCGTTTTGTGTAGTTTGCAAAATGTGTGTTTAATTGTGTGTTATAAGTTGTAATCGCCCCGCGCGGCTTGTAATCACGTAACTATTATAGATCAGTGCTTGAACTGTATCTCTCATGTTCAATCTGTATGGGGCTGTTCACATATTGTGTCCAAAACCACGTTGAGAACGTGATGAGTGCTTTTTCCTTTATCGATTTAAATGCGTTTCAAAACTTGCGCTCTTCTGCCATTTTCCCTTGCTATGGCCATGCTCAGCTGTTCCTCACACTACTTTTACTTGGGGTTAGTGTTAAGAGTAGAGTAATATGCTGGTGTTTAACTGCATTGCTTTAATTCACAGACGTTAGTTCACAAGGCATTTAGCCATAGGAGAAATGGTCGTGCCCAACTGAGCCTGGTTTCTCTCGAGGTTTTTTAATTCTTCACTTTCGCCAATTGGTGAAGTTTTTTCCTCGCCGCTGTCGCCACTGGCTTGCATGGTTCGGGATCTGTGGAGCTGCGCATTGATGGATTTCCTCTTCAGTGTTTGGACTCTCAGTAGTGAATATTAAATCACACTGAACTGAGCTAAACTGAACTGAACTTAAACTCTGAAAACTGAACTGACACTGTTTCAATTTACTATAATCTTCTATGTGAAGCTGCTTTGACACAATCTACATTGTAAAAGCGCTATAGAAATAAAGGTGAATTGAATTGAATTGAACAATGCATTCCTGCATTGGGCTCTCGCATACTCTCTGCTACTTCATAGCCGTGGTGGGCATTTCTCTCTGTCTCGCGCTGAACGCTGTCAACCAATCACAACAGACTGGTCATTGGTCCAATCAGAGCAGATTAGCTTCACGCTAAGGAGGGGTTTGGGAACAAATGAATCGCTGAACAAATCATATGGGAGTCGTTGGCATATTAGGTAAAAGTATGACATTTTATAATGCAAAATAGAATTTTAAAATGCTTTTTTTTTTTTTTTTGCTTAAGATCACCCTTATGTTACACTTTTAAATTTAAAGGTGTTGCATAAAATAATAAAACAGTTTAGTAACACTTTATTTTGATGGTCTATTTGAGTATTAGTAGACTGTCTGCTTAATATCTGTTGATGCTGCTCCTTCAACAGACATTTAACTGACTATAAAAAACTTTGCAAGTACATGTCAACTTACTCTAACCCTAACCCCAACCTAACAGTCTGCTTATAATCTAATGAGAATTAGTTGGCATGTAGATGCAATGTAACTTAAATTCAACAAACGGACCATCAAAATAAAGTGTGACCAGTAGTTTTTATTTAATAAGTGATATTTCTTTGCAGGGCGTCACGGTGGCGCAGTGGGTAGCTTGATCGCCTCACAGCAAGAAGGTCACTGGTTCGAGCCTCGGCTGGGTCAGTTGGCATTTCTGTGTGGAGTTTGCATGTTCTCCTGTGATCGCGTGGGTTTCTTCCGGGTGCTCCGGTTTCCCCCACAGTCCAAAGACATGTGGTATTGTATGTGAATGACTGTGTATGGATGTTTCCCAGTGATGGGTTGCAGCTGGAAGGGCATCCGCTGCGTAAAACATAGGCTGGACATGAAAGTGAATGAATGAATATTTCTTTGCTGCGTTTTCCTTGATGTTGTAATAACGCATAATAATCTTTACACCACATTAAAGACACAGCAGCCAGCAACTTTCAGTTGTCGAGTTTTTGTCACATTTAAAAGGTGTGTTTGTGCATGAAACGTGCGCAAGACACCGGGTGAAAGTGCGCTTGATCCACAGCTCCATCGATGCCGCGAGCGACTGGGTTTCTTTCTTTCTTTATTTCGGAGATAATGAATACATATTTATATTCACATATGAATACAACAGAAAGAGAGAAATAAGTCTGTAAAATAACAGAAAATGTACTGGCAGTTGATTACAAGGTTTTTGTACCGTAGTATACAACACCAACCTAGACAATATATCACTTTAAACTATTAAAAATGTTCATAAAAGTCACTTTTTCATACTTTTCAAGGTTGAAAGTTGTTAAGAAGATCAAGGTCCCATAATGGAATCCAAAGGAGGGGGGGGTTAAATTAAAAACATTCATCATAAAATACAGAAAACTGCTAATGTAAGAATACATTTTTCAGTGTATTAAATGGTCATATGACATATTTAGGTATTTTTTGCTTTTTGTATGATGCAATGTTTACATGGTTTAAAAGTAAAAACAGAAAGAAAAATAAACAAAACATTATATTCCACATACAGCTCATCGTCATCTGATGAGCACTGTGTGCTCTGATTGGCCAGCTATCTGATGTGTGTGATTGGCTAAAGACCTCCAGTGTGAAACAGAAATGTTACACCCTGTCTACCTTATAAATTTACGATTGAATCTAATCCAGAAAATGCAAATGACAACCTGATTGATAAACTTTGCCAGCACGATTTGAGCAGCTGATTCGTAAGGTTCAACCAAGGATCATTCTGAAAACGTACCCCTGTATACATTTCTGGAGAGCGCCAAATATGTCCCAGGATGTACATTTTTTGCAGTTGATGTTTTCACGAATCTGCCAGAAGCCGATGTGCACGCTTTTTGAGATCTCAAATGTCTCTTGCGAGTGTCATTCGCACCTCCTGTTCTCTGACCCACCCTTCTCCTTCCCTAAAGGCAACCAATAGTGTTTTAAAAAGCACCGATTGACCCGCTCACCCACTTTCCTAAACCCAACTGACGGTTTTTAAAAAGCAATCCAGAAAAAGGCCCTCGCCTGATTTTACCACGTTTTCAAAAGGCTGTTACTCCAGTTTTACGGCGACTGAGCGCCTCGTATTTTATGGGCGTGCATGCAAACAACCGGGATTCACACAGGATCGCGTGAGGAGTGTTGGAATGGTTTTCTGCGTGCATGCGTCAGTGTGCTTTCACCAGCGTTGTTTCGGTTGCACATAGAATAACAAACGTGTGCAAAAGAGGGCAAATGTGAATGGCCCCTAACGTCTTTATTCTGGGATTACCACTCTAAATTAATACACTTGCATAAAGTAAATCGTGTCTCAATACTTTTACTAGGGGATGTTTATTTTGCACCGTCTTCCCGTGCCGCCCCCAGCAGGATGCCGCCCTGGGCGATCACCCATGTTGCCCATGCCTAAATCTACCACTGCTTAAAGGGATAGTTCACACAAAAATGAAAATGTGCTCACCATTTACTCACCCTCAAATTGTTCTAAACCTTTATGAGTGTCTTTCTTCTGTTGAACACAAAAGAAGATATTTAGAAAAATGTTGAAAACCTGTAACCATTAACTTCCATAGTAGAAAAAAAACAAATACTAAGAAAGTCAGTGGTTACAGGTTTCCAACATTTTTCAAAGTATCTTTGTTTGTTTTTAACAGAAGAAAGGGTCCCACTTTATATTAAGTGTCGCTTATACCTGTGAACTTACATGGTAATTAGATGTGTAAGTAGTATGTAACTACAGTGTATGTACACACGTTTACATAGTATTTACTTTTGTATTACTGGTGTATCTACACTCATGTAACAACCCACTGAATAGTATGTGTAAGTACAAATGTGTAACAGGACATTGGTAACAACAGTAGGAAAGTACACATCTGTAACAAGAATTATGTAAGTGCATTGTGTAACAACAATATGTACTTGCAGATGTTTTCCCACTTCCACACCTGTTTGCAGATCATGCACTTGTGAACACTGTATGGCAGAACTAATGCTGCTTTAGAAGGTTTCACCTTGTGATACAAGTGTACTTGCATGGTAACTCATCAGGAACTGTCCACTCAATATAAAGTGTAAAATGGTCACAAATTACTGTGTAACTTGTAGAAATATCTTCTATGCAACACTTTAATAACAGTGTAGTTACATGGTAACTCCACAGGAACGGTCCACAATATAAAGTTTAAAATAAAATTCATTTTCGTTTCGGCCTAGTCGCTTTATTAATCTGGGGTCGCCACAGCAGAATGAACCGCCAACTTATCCAGCATATGTTTTACACAGTGAATGCCCTTCCAGCTGCAACCCATCTAAGCCGAAAAGAAAATTAATGACTGTATGAACAGTAATTTGTGACCATTTTACACTTTATATTGAGTGGATCCTGTGGAGTTACCATGCAAGTACACTTGTATCACAAGGTGAAACCTTCTAAAGCAGCATTAGTTCTGCCATACAGTGTTCACAAGTACATGATCTGCAAACAGGTGTGGAAGTGGGAAAACATCTGCAAGTACATATTGTTGTTACACAATGCACTTACATAATTCTTGTTACAGATGTGTACTTTCTTAGTGTTGTTACCAATGTCCTGTTACACATTTGTACTTACACATACTATTCAGTTGGTTGTTACATGAGTGTAATTACACCAGTATACACAAGTAAATACTCTGTACCAGTGTGTACATACACTGTAGTTACATACTACTTACACATCTAATTACCATGTAAGTTCACAGGTATAAGCGACACTTAATATAAAGTGGGACCGAAGAAAGAAACTCAAAAAGGTTTGAAACAAGTAAAGGGTGAGTCAATGATGACAGAATTTTCATTTTTGGGTGAACTACCCGTTTTATTTTTAAAAATTCTCTTTGAAACTTTACGGATATTATACATGAACAGCTTGTAACACTCAAAAAAACAAGGCAAAACATCAAGGAAATTTCTCCTTCCTCTGTCCATAAATGCTTAGACCAATGTTTATAAATGTATTAATTAAGCCTGTATAGTTTGTTTTCTGTATTAAGAAGCTCACGTATAGCCCTGTGCAAAGTAGGGAGTAAATGACTCTTCCTAGGTATGCTAATAATCAAAGCGCTGCATACAGACTCATCAGTCATTGACGCTGGTCAGTGTCTCCTATTGGAATGTTGGGAATTTCAAGTAATATTTTACCCAAATTTGTCATCGTTTAGTCATCGTCGTGTTATTTTTTAGCATCTGTGAAACACAAAAGTAAGATGAGGGGTGAATGCTGAAGCTGCTCTTTTCCATACAAGGAAATTGGGTGATAGTTTAGACCGGCAAGACCTAAAAAAGCACCATAAAAGTAATGAATACGATAACTGTGCTGGATTTCATATCTTCTGAAGATGTATGATGGATCTCTGTGAGAAACAGATTGAAATTTAGGGTGTTGATAATTTCCTCTAACAAATACAAATTTGGACATGGAAGGTAGTGCATGAGTTGGATTGTTTTTTTTAAATGATACCTTTAATGGAAGTTTTGATAACACCTAGTTTGAGTAACAGTTGTCACTATTAACTAGTGGCTTATTATCTCAATATTATTAATATATTGGCTTTTTATTTGTACTTGTATAGTTTTATAAGCTTATTCCACATCCCTAATGCTACCCAATACCTAAACCCAACTACTACCATAATAACTGTTAATAAGCAGCATTATTTTAAGGTTATTACATCTTTAAAAAAAAAAGAGTTTTTTCATGGAAGTCAAATACCTAGAATATCGTGTATAATTTATATTGGCTATAATTTTGACATTGTAATTTATTATTAGAATTATTATTTTATTTTCTTTGGCAGTATGAATTGCTTTTTTAAATATATTTTTTATAATTTATGTATATGAGCAATATTACCCGAGCAGCAGTGTGATATGGCTGTATATTGGCACGAGTGGGAGGCATGCGTTGGCTCAAGGCCACAGGCAGAGTGCCTTAATGTCCCACCAGTGACGATATCCAGCCATATTGAACTGCTACGAGTGTGATATTGCATTTATTCAACAATTCGATGGCATAATTGTGTATATAAAAAAGAAAATGAAACGCGGAGAGTCTCAAAAACCTTTTTGAAGAGGAACTACTTTCTTCTGCTATTCATACACATCTGTAGCTCACGGTCAGAACAGCAGAAACCATTGCTACTTCACAAATGTAATTTTAGAGCTAGTATTTAAATTCTCTTGCATAATGTCTAAAGTGATGACAAAACAGGTGATTTTGCGGACATTTGAAGATTATAAGGCTGAACGGCATGAAATGCCATCAGTCTACAGATATTTCCCAGTATTTCTCTGTTGCATTCGGGAGATCACAATAATTATCCCCAGAGCAAAGCAAACACTACCAGATTACTATGGTATAAATACAGCACCACAACATACAAAAGGGAGAGATCAACCTAGAACATCACTTATCAGTTATTTAATGATTTGCTCAGCTGAATAAATGCTGTTTTTCTCTCCTAAGGACTTATTATGCGGTCTCTGTCGCCATCTTGTGGTGGAACGTCAACCGTCTTTGCTCTGCTCAGTATGGCAGGCTTGCCGCCAACTCGCTGAATCTCTGAAATTATGAATATTTCAAGAGTTCACACTTAGCTGATGACTGAATATAAAGCAGGTTTGGCATGCTGTCCCGGGAGAGAGCCCTGAGCCCAAAAGGTCCCTGAGCCCCGGGCTCCCTCCCGTTGCGGGGCGAGAGGGGAGCTCCGAGCTCAGGTAGATCTCGAGAACTCCCCCATCGAGGTAAATGATGAGCAGCTAGTGCTTCTCTTTGGTGAGATAGATACTAGATAGGGAGCAAGTCTATGAGTTGATTTAAACAATGACTTAGGTTGCATGTTTTGCATGGGAGGAAACCGGAGAACCCGGGGGAAACCCACGTGAGCACGGGGAGTACATGTAAACTCCACACAGAAATGCCTGCTGGTTTGGTAAAGCCTAGAACCATTGACATTCTTGCTGTGAGGCAACAGTGCTAAGCACTGGGCCACCGTGTCACCCATCTAGGAAGGAGGAGGAGTAGGGGTGGAAGGAGGGGAGGTTCTTCAAATCGAAGATGACTGTAGTGAGAAAACCCTGGCTCTTTATAGTGCGCCAGGGATCGTCTGATTGGACAGACATGAGTGGTTCATGTGTAACCAGCCGTGTTCAATCATAATCACGTGCTCCTCTCGAAATTAGTTTATAACTAAACCCCATTTAAAATCCTATCCTTATAAATAAACTGCAAAGTTGTAATCTAAACAACTACATTCTCGCCTTAAAAGTCTTAAAGTAAATTATGTTGTCCAACAGCTGCAATATTTGTCAAACTGTAGTCCTCTGCGTGCCACTCGAGTGGGCAGAGTAGTTCACAAGGGCGAAGAGGCTGTACGAGTGCTGATATTGCTTTAATATCTCACGGCAATCAGCCAATCAGATTCGAGAACCAGAGAGAACAGTTGTATAAATTTATATAATTTATATATTTCTATTAAGTGTGATTTATTTCGGTAGCAATATGTAATTGAGGTTCACTTTGTGTCTCTGTTATTTGTTTTAGTAAACAATTATGGCATAAAATAGCCATTGTGCATGAACCATATGCATAATCTCTTCACAGTAAAAATATTTTAATCATAAATTTTGATATTTTTGTGACTCAATATGTTTAGTCTTAATTAATTATTCTTAATTATTCTTATTTTTAAGCCAACAATTGAACCCCTTAGATATAAATAATAAATTCAGTATCTCTCTTACATGCTTAATAAACAAAACTGATCCCATTACAGGACACAAAACTCAAATGAAAAAGGACAGTATGAGCAGGAAGCCAGTTACTATACACAAGTTAAAAATTATAGAACTTAAGGAAAATAAATCTAATTGTCTTTCTCTTTTCCTCCTCCCGAGACAAAGACAATAAATATTGCTCTGACGGCTCGAACAGCTCACAGAACATAAGTGCAAAAATAAAATGTGCTAGAATAAAACAAAAGTATGATATAAGTGAGAGTTCACACCTCAGCAGAATGGGACATCATGCAGGAATGGCCTCTCTTTCTCTCTGTGTGTGTGTGAGAGAGTGTGTGCTAGTGTGTGGGTGGGTGTATGTTAAGCGTATGTGTGTATAAACTCACACTTCATCAGCAGAGAGCATGAGTTTGCAGCCTCTTGCAGTGGTAATAGTACATGTATGCAAGCTGTAAATCATAAATCTCATGGCTCAGGTCTTCATCTGTAGGTATTGACCCAGCACTGGCCTCAGCAGTGTCATCAGAGGCAAAGAAATAAAAAACTGAGCGAGTGCAGATTGCACAAAGAGGGGGGAAAAAAACGTGACCTTGTTATTTTCCAGTATTGTGTGCTACACGCAATACTTCAGTAATGCATAATCCACTGCACAAATTGAAGACTGTTTATTATAAACTATTCTAGACCAGATTCTGATTGGATGAGATTTGTTCAGAGACATTGAAATGACTATAAACACAGACCAGTTTCTGTATTGTTTTTTTTTTATGTTAACGGCATAGACTTAAAGCAGTAAACTAAGTTATTTGACAGAAAGAGTAGTTGATTATTATATATATATACTTACATAATAGTGATTTTACTGCAGATTTGTACAGTGAACTTAGGTTTTAACAAAGATATTGAGCAGTTTTGTGCTTGATAATGATTGTAATGATAACAACAACAACAGAAATGTGGTGTAAAGTGTGGTGTAAACAGTTGGAAATGTTTTTGTAAATGGTCAAAGTATTAAAAATGTCACTAATTCAAATACTTAGGTATGACGTTGGACTCAAACCTTAATTTTAAAACTCATATTAAAAAAACTTGCTACCACACTGAGATTTAATAAGACATCTTATACATATTAGAGATTTTCTGACGTATGAGGCCTCTGGCATGTATTTAAATGCTATGATTGTTCCACATTTGTTGTACTGTATAACGAGCTGGTCTCGGGCATGTAAATCATCATTAACACCGTTGGAATCATTATACAAGAGAACACTTAAAATTCATGATGAAAAGCCCCGGTTGTTCCATCACTGTAATATCTTAAAAACCATAGTCTCTTAAGTTTTGATAATGTTATTACATATTCCAATATTTGTTTTGTTTTAAAATTATTCACAATCTTTCTACTCCATCGTCAAAAAAAATTTCCACATTAGAGAAAACATTGCGAATGAACGATTATTGTTTTAATTATTACCTGTTCAGGGACTGCAGGTGGAAAATAGCAATCCTGCTACAACCTGGCACAATGCATCTTTCCTTTTTGAGGTTAATGTAATTTTTGTGCATGTCCCTGTTAAATAAATTAATAAATTCATTCATTCATTCAATAATAATAATAATAATAATAATAATAATAATAATGCATTTTATATTTGAATGCTCTTTTCTTTAACTCAAAGCGCTATTTATAATGTATGAAGGATCTTGTAATAAATATATTGTAAAATACAAAAAGTTATTTTAAAATTTAATGATAAATTATTAATTTTTTGGCATTAAAAAATACAAATAATTGTATATATATGTATATATATGTATATATATGTATATATATATATATATATATATATATATATATATATATATATATATATATATATATATATATATATATATATATATATATATATATATATATGTGTATATATATATACATATATACATATATATATATGTATATATATGTGTATATATATATATATATATATATATATATATATATATATATATATATATATGTATATGTATATATATATATATATATATATATATATATATATATATATATATATATATATATATATATATATATATATATATATATATATATGTGTATATATATATATATGTATATATGTATGTGTGTGTGTGTGTGTGTATATATATATGTGTGTGTGTGTGTGTGTGTGTGTGTGTAGAGAGAGAGAGAGAGAGTGCAGTATCAGTGTTTTAACATCAAAAGAGTTAAGAAATAGTGCTGATTTTCTATCACAACAAGAAAAAGCTCATTATTCAGTTGCTTTCTAAATGAAATAAAAACATTTGAAATGACAAGCAATTTTGTCAGAATTATTAACGTTTTGCTCAAACATGCCTAAAAAATTCAACTGAATCCAGAAAAACTGCAGTTTCATGTGGTGTCTTATTTGTTTGAGCTGCATAGAGGTTAAAGACACAACATTTTTCTCCCCTCACCCCATACATTACAATGTGCCCTAATGTGTTTAAATTGATTAATTTTTTTCATTGATTAAAAACAAAAGACTATTATACATTTTAGCCTGCTTTACACAAGCAACGCACTAAGATGTCTGCCAGTCTTAGTTATTTAGCAAAAAAATCTTGTCAGTCATATTTAGATCAATAGTCATTTGTTGACTTATTAAAAGACTATATACTGTAAATATCACAATGCAGCTCCAAAATATGAGTTTATTCTTAATTTTTAAATCTTTGGAAAAAAAAAAATAGACCACGCTTTAAGAAAGTCATTAGTTATTTTACATAAAAAAGTGAGCAAATCCATTATCTTAAAAGCGACATGTTGACTTTACTCAGTCTGTGTGTAATCAAATTTTATAATGTTTATTTTGCTAGCACACATTGGTAATCTTTAGATGAACAATTAATCAGCGCAAGTTAATCCACTGAAAAAAAATAAACAGTTTGTTTTAGTAATCTTTAAGCAATGTCTGAGCATAGCTGTGTTTAGAGTGGCGGTCTTTTTCTGATGATGTCAGTTTGACAGCTTCAGTCACAATATTCTTAACCACGCCCCTCTTACCATTAGTTTGCTATAAGAGAATTGTTTTACAAAAAGCAAGCCCCGCCCCCTGCTCATTTTTTTTGTTTCGATAGGCAGTAATTTAACATTCATTCATTCATTCATTCATTCATTCATTCATTCATTCATTCATTCATTTTCCTTCAGCTTTGTTCCTGTTTTATCAGGGGTCGCCACAGCGGAATGATCCGCCAACTACTTTGGCATATGTTTTACACGACGGATGTCCTTCCAGCATACGTCAACATACTGAAATAAAAGTCTGAGCAACTTCCAGTTCATGCAGACTTTAAAAAACTGAGTAAAATTGTTAAGCTGAATTTTTACAATTATGCGCATAGTTTGTTTACCTAAAGGTCCTGTGAAGTGCTTTGAAATCTGCATTTTTATTCGTTGTTTAACATAATCTCAACCGAAACACAGAAAAAGAGGGCAGGACGTAGTGTAGCTCTTCCCCCTTTTTAAAAACAGCCAATAGCCTTTTGTTTTATCACAGCTCTGCTAGTGAGAGTGGTTGAGCTCAAATGCATCCAATAATAAGCAAACGAGAAGCGTCTGAAGGGGGCGGGGCATGTCAGATACTAGAGAGCATTTGATTGGTTATGATTTGATGAGAAACAAACTACAAGCTTTACATGTTTATATAAGTTTTATATTTTCTAAACGCAAATTTTGTCACTGTTTTGGTGTGCACTAGCTTATAGATATCTTAAAAACAAACAATAATTTTATAGCAATTGGATTTACTCACTTTTTTAAGTAAGGTCAACTAATTTCTTTTTACAGTGCACTTTTTGCATGTTTATTTTAATGTAGACACTAAATTTGGACAAATTTTGTAGTGATGTGTTACAGTATTATGCTGGTTGTCTGGTTTGTTAAATTGAGTCTATTTATTGCTGAAAAGAAATAGGCAAACATGGGAAAACTCCTGATCCTCATTCTCTAAAAGTGCTGTTTTATTATTTATTATTATTAGTAAACTACAGAGGAAGTAAAGGGAACTCAGAAAAGCAGAAGAGAAAGAAGTTGTGTGAAAAAAAGCTAAAGCAAAATGTATATATATATATATTTCTGTGATGAACACACCCTGACACAAACATCATCTTTCCAGCAATAGATATAGAAGCTGATCTGAAACTATAGTGATCTGCTGGGAATTTGTGCCAGAAGTGTTATGAGAAGAAAGAAGGGTAGATGTAGATCAAAATCTGGAGCTGTTCCAACTCTCATGCATGATGCTGAGCTGGTTATTTATGTACATTACAGTTCAAAAGTGTAAAGACATCTATTCATTGATAGTTTCCGACATTTTAGATTAGGAAAATTATTGAAAACAAATAACATAAAGATGAAGGAATTGTTAAGACCAAATAATGATAAATTAATTAAAATACCATTATATTGTTTTCATCCATAATGAACCAGTATTTTGAAACCAAAAGTAAAAAAAAATGCTACATTTGCACTGCTCATAATCAAGATTTAAATTTTGGTTATTATCTAGCTAAAAAGTTGAACTAAAACTTATTTATTAAAGAGTCATATTTTACAAGCAAATTTTTACATATAAAAATGACTAAAGTAACCAATTAAAATGAAAAAAATAAAATAAATATACAACGCGGGGGCGACACAGTGGCACAGTAGGTAGTGTTATCACCTCACAGCAAGAAGGTCGCTGGTTCGAGCTTTGGCTGGGTCAGTTGGCGTTTCTGTGTGGAGTTTGCATGTTCTCCCTGCATTCGTGTGGGTTTCCTCCGGGTGCTTCGGTTTCCCCCACAGTCCAAAGACATGCGGTACAGGTGAATTGGGTAGGCTAAATTGTTTGTAGTGTATGAGTGTGAATGAGTGTGTATGGATGTTTCCCAGAGATGGGTTGCAGCTGAAAAACATCTGCTGCGTAAAACGTGCAGCTGGATAAGTTGGCGGTTTATTCCGCTGTGGCGACCCCGGATTGATAAAGGGACTAAGCCGAAAAGAAAATGAATGAATGAGTTCTGTCTGGTTCTTGAATCTGATTGGCTGATAGTCATGAGATATTCTGCAATATCAGAACTCTTGTGTATTACTCCACCCACATAGAGTGACAGCAGATCAATAAACTCGCTACAGTTTGACAAATATTGCAGCTGTTGGACAACATAATGTACTTTTGTGGCTTTTTCAGGTGAGAATGTAATTATTTAGATTACAACTATGCAGTTTATTTATAAGGATAGTGCTTATTTTAAATATTTATAATTTCTGAGATACAGTGTGTCAGCATCCATCAGCCTATCAAACTGAGCAGAGGAAAGATGGTTGACGTTGTCTATCCACAAGATGGCGACAGAGACTGCATAATAAGCCCTTAGAGGATAAAAACAGCATAATTTCAAACCACAACTGATCAAATCATTATTAAACTGGTAAGTGATATCAATCTCTCTATTTTGTATGTTGTGGTGTTGTATTTATACCATAGTAATTGTAGTGTATTGAGTGTGAGATGGCACTCACATATCAGGAATGTATGTATTTTGTGTTGGCCACTCTTTGTATAAGCCTGAATTACTTTTTGGTTGGCCATCTGTTTGTTTCTAATGAGTCTTCTGTTTTCGTTACTGCAGACTAGTTCAGTAAAAAGAAAGAAATAAGAAATGCCTGCATGTGTTGAGCGTTTTTCCTTATTGCAAACACAACATCAATTTGCTAGTGTTTAACTTTTTTTGTTATAGGTGGGCATAGATTAATCTCACTGTGATCTTGGAATTAATCTAGATTAAAATGGCTCATTTGAATTCTGCCGTAAGTCTTTGAGAACAGGTTTCTCAAGCCAGGTGGAGCATATTAGACCAGGGGCTCATCTCCCATTTCCAAAATGCATCACAAACTGCTTGAGAAACTGTTCTATGATAATTGGTGATGAAAATAAATGATGTTCAATAAGATGTACTTGTGTTTTCTAACTGTTTATTCAGTTAAACATGAATTTTGAACTGTAGGCCTACATAAGCTCGAAACAGCGATTTCTGATCACCTTAATCCGACTAAAGTCATAACTGAACTAAACAGAAATGGAATTAAGACATGTGGAGTATGCAGATATTAGTGGCATTATTGAAGTAAACACTGCAATCAAACTATTACCGTCATGTAGGACTATTCGCCATATTTTCCAACAAGATCCACACACGCGGCTGTCAGTAAAGGACCCCCCCCCCTTATACACACACACAGTTGAATTCAAAATTATTAGTGATTTTTTTTTCCTTTTTCAAATAGTTGCTGTAATGTGATGTATAACAGAGCAAAAAAAAAATCATAATATTTACTATAATGTTTTTCTTTTGGAGAAAGTCCTGTTTTTTTTTTTTTTGTTTGCCTGAAATAAAAGTAGGTTTAATTTTTTTTAAACCAATTAAGGGTCAATATTATTAGCCCACTTAATAAATTTATACGTTTATTCAACAACCATGAATCTAATGCACACATATGCCATTGAGTTAAAGTAATTACTGATGTGTGTGTGTGTGTGTGTGTGTTAGTGTGTGCTCACGCTTGGCTGATGTGTGAGTGTATTGTTGCAGCAGAAGTGGATGTGGTGGTGGCGGTGCTGTGTTGAACATGACTGCAGCTGGTTGAGAAAGGTTCAGAAGACAGTGGCTCTTCAGCACAAAGCCCATGAAGTCAGCAGCCCCGCTCCCACCTGGCAGCCCCCGCTGAAGCTGCTCCGCCTGGGAGAGACGAACACGTCACATCAGCTTTAATGCTCTACTTCCCTCCTCCAGAGGCCAGAGCGAGCCAACAGCTGCAGCGCGTCCTCCGTGAGTGCACACAAATGCACATTGCACACATAAACACATGTGCATGCACACGCACCTCCCAGAAGCATACTGTTTGCTCAACACTCAAGGCTAGAGGACGCCGTTATGTACACTGCTAAACACCCAAACACCCAATTAGACTTTGACTTACACGTGCATGCAACTTTATCGGCTTGTAAATGTACAGTAATGAATATGTACTGTATATAGTTTTTTAGAGTGCATGCTATATTTAGCTGAATGCACAATTCTAGACATGTTTGACACAAAAATGTGAAACTAGACTCATAACATAAAACAAAAGAAATAAAAAAGAACAGTAAAAATTGACATTATATATGTGTGTATGTCTGTGCATGTTTTTATTCTTTTTTATATTTCTAAGGAACCTATTCTAACTTTAGCTTGTCAATCTAATAAATTTAGTCAAGCCTCTAAAGCTGAATACTAGTATCTTGCAAAATAACTAGTAAACTATTATGTACCCCATGGTACCCCTATATATATATATATATATATATATATATATATATATATATATATATATATACAGTGTTTCCTCTAGGATTTTTTCCAGCAGTGGCGGCAGGACTTTTTTTTTTTACACAGATCTGCCAACTATTTCAAAGACAAATATTACACGCAGTATAACAAGTCGGGATAGCATTCATGTAATACGAGCATGCGAATCTCTTTGCTCTCTTTGCTCAAATTGACACGTTCAAGTGCAGATCTTCTCGTGCGCTCTCCAGTAAGCGCTGCTGAAGCGCGATTTAGTGCGTTTTTGTGCGTTTTCCGACATCAACGCGTCCTGAAGTAAAATGAAACAGCTATAAACTCCAGCAAGATAAAGTCATTGTATGCAGAGCCATTGACCTTTATCAATAAAGTATACTTATGGAAACTGTGTTCATCTTAACTGAAAGCTACGCCGTGTTTGCTAGACTCACGCACCTGTCAGTCAGTCTGTCAGAGAGTCAGTCAGCATGTCACCTTGAACAAATAGCGCACAGCACTACGGTTACAGAAACGTTTGCGCTGTTTACCTCTAATATGTTTTGGTGCGATTATAATCAGCTATAAAAAACACGACTAAATGTTTTAAATAAGAAGCTGTAATGTAGCCGTGGCGGGATGAATTTTGGCGTGGCGGCCCGCCACGGATGAATGAATGTAGCGGAAACCTCGTGTATATATACATGTTCAATATGACCTGCTGCAGTTCAAACCGAGCATCAGAATGGGGAAAAAAGGTGATTTAAGAGAATGGTTCAAAAGAAGAAAATGTCCAGTGAGTGGCAGTTCTGTGTGCACAAATGCCTTGTTGATGCCAGAGGTCAGAGGAGAATGGCTAAACTGGTTCGCGCTGATGGAAAGGCAACAGAAACTCATATAACCACTCGTTACAACTGAGGTATGCAGAAGAGCATCTCTGAACACACAACACGTCCAACCTTGAGGCAGATGGGCTACAGCAGCAGAAGACCACACCGGGTGCCACTCCTGTCAGCTAAGAACAGGAAACTGAGGGTACAATTTGCACAGGCTCACTAAAAATGGACAATAGAAGATTGGAAAAATGTTGCCTGGTCTGATGAGTCTCGATTTTTGCTGCGACATTCGGATGGTAAGGTCAGAAATTGGCATCAACAACATGAAAGCATGGATCCATCCTGCCTTGTATCAATGGTTCAGGCTGGTGGTGGTGGGTGTAATGGTGTGGGGGATATTTTCTTGGCACTTTGGGCCCATTAGTACCAATTGAGCATTGTGTCAATGCCACAGCCTACCTGAGTATTTTTGCTGACCATGTCCATCACTTTATGACCACAGTGTACCCACATCTGATGGCTACTTCCAGCACGATAACGTGCCATGTCATAAAGCGCCAATCATCTCAGACTGGTTTCTTGAACATGACAATGAGTTTACTGTACTCGAATGGCCTTCACAGTCACCAGATCTCAATCCAATGGAGCACCTTTTGGATGTGTTGGAATGGGAGATTTGCATCATGACAAATCTGCAGCAACTGCCTTATGCCATCATGTCAATATGGACCAAAATATCTGAGGAATATTTCCAGTACCTTGTCGAATCTGTAGCATGAAGGATTAAGGCAGTTCTGAAGGCAAAATGGGGTCTAACCCAGTACTAGTAAGGTGTACCTAATAAAGTGGCCGATGAGTGTATATCCTAATGCGATTCATTTTGAACTCAAGCAACAGCAGATGCACATATACAGTAAACGCATGCATACACTCACACACACACGCGCACACACACACACACACACACACACACACTCACACACACACACTCACACACGCACCTCCCAGAGGCATACTGTTTGCTCAACACTGACAGATAGATGCTGATATGCACACTGCTTAACACCCAATTAGACTTAGACTTTCATATGCATGAAACTTTGTTGCTTGTGAATGCAATGAATATGTTTATACTGTAGTGCTTTATAGATCACTTTAGAATTAGTTGAATGCACAGTTCTAACAATGTTTATGACACTAAAACATAATTTTGTTTAGCACGTTCTGACTCTTTATAATTAATTCAATCTTTATGAGGCTTTTACAGTTTTTTCCAGCTGCTTACACACGTTTTCAAAACAGTGTCACCATTTTTCAAAACTCTACACACAGTTCTCAAAACTGCACACACAAAATGCAGAATGCCTCACATCTCCTTCATAATGTAACACTGCATTCAGAATGCCATAAACACACGTCAGAATGAAGCATTTGCATCAAATGGCAAACACTTTCATAATAGTAAATGTTTGGATAAACCATGTAAACACTGCTGTTCTAAATCTAAAACTCTTTGCTCTTTAGGCTTATATCTACATTTCAATACAATGATAAACAGTGAAAATAATCTGCTGAGAGCGGTAACAGGTACACTGTAAACACCAATTACATGTAGAAACAGAAAATATTTATTAGGCCAAACACTACTGGTGTATAAAGTAGCATACAACAAAACCATAAGCATACTGTATGTAAAAAAAAAAATGTAAAGCAAAAGTATAATTTCCAGAATACAGTAAAGAACACATATGTGTGAGGGGTTTTGGAGGGGAATGCGGGCATGCGGGCATCGGGTTGCCCATCATACACTTTACAGAGCCAGGCTGAGAAGAATTTCTCTATTCTACAATTTTGCAAAGTGTGTGTTACAAAATTGCAAACTTAGTGCAAAGCAGTGTTTGTGCTTTTAATTTTGCAAACTCAGTTGCTATAAGAATTAATCGTTTTATAAATTGTGCTATAATAATCTCGGTTAGGGTTTAAGCATTCAGAAAAAAACTGTAAACGTCTTTATAGGCCTGCACTACAGTAAAGTTGTGATTGGTTAGTGATCAGTAAAGAAATTAGTGTTTCCACATTTGAGGAGTGTGTGTGTGATCTGGTGAATAAATGTATCATTTTGAGGTGTTGTGTTTGGAAAAAGAAAGCAAGTCAGTTGCTGTTAGATTTTTGTGTTTTAGGTAGAGAATTGAGTGTAGTGCTTTGAAAAAAAGTGTTTTATGCAATTGAAAACTTAGTTCAAGGCTGAGAAATAGCTTCTGGTTTTGGAGATTTGCTCTGTAGTTTTGCATTTTGAGTGAGATGTTTCAAAAATCGTGTGACAAGAAAATAATTTGTGTGTAAGCATTTGGAAAAAACTGTAGAAAAAGTGAATATGGGGTAGATACATACTACAAATAGTGGATGGGTGACAAACGTTTTTTTCTTTTTTTAGACCAGAGAAGATTTTGACCTACAGTTGAAGTCAGAATTATTAGCCCCCCTGAAATATTAGCCCCCCTGTTTATTTTTTCCCCAATTTATGGTTAACAGAGAGAAGATATTTTCAACACATTTCTAAACATAATAGTTTTAATAACTCATTTCTAATAACTGATTTATTTTATCTTTGCCATAATGAGTTAATAATATTTAACTAGATATTTTTCAAGACACTTCTATACAGCTTAAAGTGACATTTAAAGGCTTAACTAGGTTAGTTATGTTAACTAGGCAGGTTAGGGTAATTAGGCAAGTTATTGTATAACGATGGTTTGTACTGTAGACTATCGAAAAAATATAGCTTAAAAAGGGGCTAATAATTTTGTCCTTAAGATGGTGTTTAAAAAATTAAAAATTGGCTTTATTCTAGCCGAAACAAAACAAATAAGTCTTTCTCAAGAAGAAAAAATATTATCAGACATACTGTGAAAATTTCCTTGCTCTGTTAAACATCATTTGTGAAATATTTAAAAAAGAAAAAAAAAATTAAAAAGGTGGCTAATAATTCTGACTTAAACTGTATTTATAGGCCTATACTACAGTAAAGCAGTGATTGTTCAGTGATCAGTTAAGAAATTAGGGTCTCCACATTTGAGCAGTATGTGTGTGTGACTTGGTGAGCAAGTGTAGCATTTTTATTGGTTATGTTTGGAAAAGTAAAGCAAGTGGTTTCCTGTTAGATTTTTGTGTTTTAGGAAGAGAATTGTGTATAGTGTTTAAAAAAAAAGTGTTTTATACAATTGAAAATTGAGTTCAATGCTGAGAAATAGCTTCTAGGTTTTGGAGATTTGCTTTGTAGTTTTGCATTTTGAGTAAGAGGTTTCAGAAATTGTGTGACAGATTTTGTGTGTGAGCAGTTGGAAAAAACTGTAAACACAATCAATGTTATATTCGAATTGATTTCTTTTCGAATGCACACAAATGCACATGCGCAAAAATGACATTCTCACACACAGCTCTTATACTGTAATCTGTAACCACGGATAGGATGCAGACAACAGGATGCGGATCCAAATGCAGGTTTATTTAAAGGAATGGTCAGGCAAGCAATGATCAGTACAGGAGCAAACAGATGTATGAGAATAATCCAGAATCGTAGTCAATTTAGCAGGCAGAGGGTCACAAGTGTAAGAAATCAATCTATGTTAAAAGATCAATTTAGGAATTATTAGCTCAGATCAATGACTCGGATCCTGAAGATTCGAATCATTGATTCGACTCAATTGAGTCAGATTGAATCAGATCAAAGATTCAAACTTGTCCCGCAAATGGAGACAATCACATTTATAATTCTCGTCTATATTATTTTCGTGGCCAAGCGATAATAACATAACACGGAATAGGGTTAACTTTTAGCAAGGTAACACGATCTGTAGTTTGAGGCAGAGACTTATAAAGCACAGAAACAATAACACGGGTTTTCAAATGAGAAACGAAGATTTATTGTACTATACTATTCGACACACGAGGCTAACTACGTAGTAATCAAAACAACAAATAACAAACAAACAAACAAACAAATGCACACACACGTTCACACACACACACACAGGCAGTTCAGAGGATGCAAAATGAATTGAACAAACAGTCCAGCCGATCTGTTTCGTACTAGATCTTGGAATCACCTGAGAAGCCACAAAAGCAGAGGATTGACTTATCTTTAGCTGCTTAAAAGCATATGCACCCGATCAGCTAGAAACAACAGTTATTTGCGTTACTTGCGAATTTGTTGAAGTCTTTCTTGATTCGGATTTCCCTCTCCGGGTTGGAGAAAACACGTGGCGGTGCTGGTAGGTTGGCTTCTCGTGGTGTCGCTGGGGTTCACTCGGCGTGAGTGAGCTGTTGTCCCGGGGTAACGACTCCGTAAAGAGTCTGTTCGTGGAAGTTTCAGCGGTTGCGAAACTTAACAGGTTTTGAAAGGATGTCTGTGATGTTGGCCTAACCGCATGGTGGCAATTAGGGGCGGAGAAGCGTCGCCGGCGTCTGCCGGCTTGATGCCAAGAGATTGCGCGCCGATTTTCATGCTGCAGTAGGTTTTATACGCTGGCTCTGAGCCATCCCTCTTGATACTGTCGTCCAATGAACGGCAAGATGAAGGGCGGGGCCACGCCCCGTCCCAACGTAGGCAAGTTTACTAATTAACCCACTGCAAGAGACTTAACGTGATAAAATCTCTGGTAAGATTGTAACTATCTGACATCAAACGTTACAATATGGATATAGTTCGTATCACAAAATTCTCATTTACAGCAATGTATTGCAAATAACGAGCGGTTTTGTTCAACACTAAACATGAGGCACATCAAACAAATACAGATCATTTTAGCCTATTTCAGGGGTAAAACCACACATTATGAACCTGGTTGGTTGAAAAACACAGCACGTCAATACTTTAGAAATGTCATTCAAAATATAAAATTTTGCCTTGGTTATAACATCTATACGAATCATTTTCCTTAAATCTCCATTTCTTTTCCTTTGTCTCTGAATTCTGTCCATCTCGTGGTCAAACGCATGGTCGTCCACGTGAGGGTCCTCCAAGGGTCTCGTGATAAGAGAATTTGAAGGGGTCTTTGTCTCGTTGGTTAACGATTAACCAAAATTAGCTGCAGCATCTGTCCGAGTTAGGCTTGAGTCTTGTGGAAAACAGTCGGATAACTGTTATCCAGAGCGTACAAGCCCTGGAGCAAATAAAGCAATTTGCGCTCAAAATTCCAAAGCCGGATTCGAACTGGTTTTGACCAGCGAGTCTCTACATTCCCCCTTTGCCAGGGGATGTTCCCGGTGTGAACATCGGCAGGCACTGGAACAAACAGGCAGAAGCAGAGAGAACAGGCAAACACAAGACACAAACAACGTCATCACTAACTGAATCTTGGTGCAGGTTTTAGGCGCGTTGGAATGCTCCGGTTAACAACACTCATGGTGTGGAAGAGCGTAGTTCAGTTTTATCAGAATTTAGGCTTTTACGACTAACCGAGGTATTGAAGGCTCAACGAAGTTGTATAGGCGGTCTCTCAATCTGTAAAGAATTCAATCTTTGGTTAACGTCATCGCATCTAAGCATGCACGGGATGTGGGGCGTGTACTTTTGAACCACTTTTGGATGGCCTTTACTCGCTCGTGGCGGAAGAAGGCAGGTGTCAAAGTCAACATATACCCTACGATGCTGTTTTAACGAGAGTCGAACCAATAAATTTAATTCTTTACCCTCAATCCACTTTTCTGTTCTGGATTGAAGATGAAGAAATGTGGTTAACAAATCTTTTGAGTTTTCGCCTAAAACGCGTCGTCAGACAGGTGTTACAACGTTAAATTATCAATACAGTGATCGCACCTTCAAGGCATTGGTCCGTGAGGCTTGGTGAAAGGAGTCAATCCTAATTCTGAGCTCTGGGCTTAAAACATCATCTGTGGGGGTTCCCTGATGAGGCAAGAATTGAAAGACAAAGAGTAAGAAAGAAGAAACTGAGACATAAGGTCATTGAGTGAGGTTTTAGAACAACAAACGAGTGTCACATATGTGTAATGGCTCCTCTCTACTAGAGACTGATCCTAGAAGTGCAGTGGAGGAGAGAGTGTATGTATTGGGTTTAGGAAACATAGCTAAGGCTAGGTGTCTTCCTAAAATAGCACAAATGAAAAAAAACAGGTTAGCGTTATATCAAGAGCTTAGGATAGTGGGTCTGTGTCAGCAGCTTGGCTCCTCCCCCTTTCTGGTCACTTGGAGTTGAGGGACTGGAGTTGGCATGGCACAGGCAGGATTGGGATTGATTCTGAGTTCAGCGGGGTGACAAACGACCAAGACAGCACTCCTAGGCATTGGAGGGAGTTCGTCCACAAGTGTTCGTGTGATGCAGTGATGACCTGAGGCATCAGGTGTTGAGTTAGCGTCTAACTCTGGTGTTCAGGTACAGTCTATTGCATGTTTGAAGTTATGGTGCTTACAGGTCTCTGTAAGTGAGGTGCAGACGTGCTGCTTTGTGAGGTCGTTGCTTGTCAGGCTGAATCAGGGTCTTCTTTCCTTTCCCACTTCCGATCCTCTTCCCTTCGTCGGAAGAACTCTTTCAGGATCATTTTCATCAGTTCTTGAGGGTCAAAACATGGTGATGTTTTCCCTTCTGGGGATTCAGTTCGAGCTCGATCAGCGTGGAATCTTTGGGAGTTTTGTCGTCGACCTCTTGAGCTGGTTGTGTCAAGGTGATGGTGTTTTACCTTAGAGGTATCACTGGATTCCCACGAGCTTGTCCCCCTTTGGTTTGCAAATGAGGTGGACCTGTTCCACGGTCTCTCCCGGTGACGTTCAGGTGAGTGTTGTCGTCCAGGCGGTCCATCCCAGTGGCTGTTCCACTGTTTAGGTCTGGTGTCAGCATGACGGTCTCGTTGGCTGTGGTAAGACGACACATTCCACTCACTGGGAGGTAGTTTAGCGTTGTCTGGGCCCTGGGCACCCTCAAGGGCCAGATCTTGACTTTGAGTGTTGAAGTCATAAACAGCAGGGATTGTGGCACTCTTTCCTGGGGTCATCTTTTGTTTGACGTAGGCTTTATGTGCCAAATCTCGTAACTGCTGAGTGTTCATTGTGTGGGGGCATGCAAGAACCCCAAGATGGTGGCTTACTTCAGGATGGAGATTTCTCAGGAAGAGAATTTTGAAGTTCAGGTCCTCTTCCATCTCAGGTTCATTGCGGGTGCCGAAGTAGGCTCGTCTGAGTCTGCTGTAGTAGGTTTGAGCAGACTCATGGCGACCTTGTTCCGTCTCCAGGGCAGCTGCAAGTCCTTCTTCAGACTCTGGGTCATCAAACTCTCGGATGAGGGCTTCTCGGAGCAGAAGGTAGTCAGTCTTGGTGTGAGCAGGCTGACGATCAAGGAAGCTGCGTACTTCAGGGCTGGAGGTTGCTCGGAGCAAATACAGTCTATCTTTGTCAGTGACATTGGGTCTCACCTCCAGGTGAAAGTCAATGTCTTGCAGATAGGCATGAACCTCTTGGCTACCTGGCAAATTCGGCGTGAACTTGCCCAGGTTCTTGACTAGCTTGTCAAGGTCTCTGAGGTCCAGGCCACCTAGTGATACGTGGCTGGCTGGAACAGAGGGAGCTGGTGAGGGCTTTAGCAGTGACCCCTCAGCTTTCTTGTTGCGTGACAGTTCATATGCATGTTTAAGTTCATCTTTAATGCTGTTGTACTCTTCTTTGATGTAGTCCAGCTGCTGTGTGAGTCGTCTGATCTCCTGTCTTGCTTCAAGCAGGTGAGCTTCGAGGGCTTTGTTTCTGCTGTTCTTGTCTTTGGAGTCAGCAGTTACCTCTTCTAGTAGCTGTTCGACGTACTCAAGCTTGTTAGCGACATCAGCATGGTCGGCTTTGGCTTGTTCCATTTCTTGGGTGGTGGCGTCTAGAGTCTCTTGAAGTTTATCGATCTCCTCTTTGGCAGCTTGATCAGTCTCATCTGGCTGTTCCGGTCGTTCCTGAGCCTCCAGTTCTAGCTGGTTGATGCGGGTTTGCACGCATGTCAGCTGGTGCTTGAGCTGGGCGGAATGCCGGTCACTCAGTTTGAGGGTGGCTATGAGAAGGTGACTCAAGGTGCCTGTGATCTTGGCTAGGTCTTTGTGATTGTAGCTTTTACTTGGGTCTTGCTTCATGAGGCTGTTTAGGTTCTCATCCAGCTGGTCCTGTGTTAGGTGCTGTAGCGTTTCGGCGGCCTTAGGGAGGAGGCTGTCCGTTGCGACACTTAGCCATGTTTCGAGGTCTTTCCAGTGGCCAACAGGGTCTTTGGGGAGAGCCATGCTGTGCGGCGGTGAGGGGGAAGACCTAAAACTGACACTGACACAGACCTAGGGGGGAGAGAGAGAGAGAGAGAGAGAGAGGAAAAAAAAACAAAAACAAAACAGATGGCAAACAAAAGTGTCTGGGTGTAATAGAGTGTGAGCTACTGTTGAGGGTGGAATAACAGCTGGGTGTTGTTCTCTGTGACTGTGATCCTCTGGGGGGGCGTGCGTCTAACTTGTAGTCTCTGTGGGGACAGTCAGTAACACACACAGTTAGGACAGCTAGAGAACAGAGGAAGAGAAGAAGACTGATAAGGAGTAGGTTGATAATTGGCTGCTTCCGGCTGGAAGTTGGAAATGGGGAGCTCTAAACACCAGGACTATGATTGTTACTCAATTTCCTCCGAGGTGAAAGAAAGTGCAATAACAATGACAGTATTGGTTTCTTACTCGTTAGGATTGACACCATACACCAAGTAGACCACTTTGGATGCAAATCTAGAATCAAATTTGAAAACGCCTGTCTTCCGGTCGATCCGTTTCGTCATTGATTGGGTAGCGTCCTATGGCGAGAAAGGGTAGAGAGAGAGTCAGATCATTTAACGTAAAATGTTTAAGTCTTACAAACATCTGGTTAAATGTTTCAAACGTTCTCTGCTTTCATGATTCCCACAGGTAAATTCCCAAAATGGCAGCGGTAGTCAACTCAGGAAAAGACAGTTAAAAGAAAGAGTAGAAAGTGGAGCAAGTTTTCAAATTACAAAGTTGACAAATTGGTGGCGCTGTTGAGTCAATACATCAAAAGGGTTGGTTTATTGTGTTATCAAAATAACTAATTAGCCTAAGTGGAGAGGAAAATCCTAATTTTCCTTATGGGTTTGGCTAATTGGAGGCTACTGCGCTGGTAGGTTAAGTTTAATGATGACTTGAGTTCAGTTATAGCCACTCATAGTCTACACTGTCCCATTGCATCAACCAACCACCAGGGGGAGCACTGTCCTCTGAGGTAATTTAAAACCTGAAGGATAATAAAAAAAATTAAAAAGGTAGAATAAAAAAAACTTGATTGCGAATTAATTTAAAACTAATTCCAATTAGTAATGACATCAAGTGATTCAGAAATCTGATTTTATTCATAAACTTGATTAGGAGCTGCTATAATTAAATTAATCAATAATGGTTATAGAAAAGGGACACCAAACACCAATTAACTATTAATGAAATTAAAATTTCCAAATAGTAATAAATGTTGGTTGAGACTAACACTCAGTGATGTTGTCATTAAAGTCATAAACACAATTATGATTTAATTAATCAGCAAGCATTCCTGTAAATCATAGTCATGAGAATAAATTAATTTCTAAATCAATGATGATAGGGAATGGTAATATTCCTAATGTCATTAAATTTGATCAAAAGTGTTTATTTAAAATTAATCAATAACGGTTATTGAAATAGGGCAACCAGTCATCAATAAACTATTAAATGAAATTAAAATTCCAGAATAGTGATTGTGTTGGTAAAGTCCCAGAAACAATAAATGTTATTATTAAATTAATCGTAAAACACTGTGCTTATAAATCAACTTCAAATATCAACAGTCATAGAAAATGGTTGTTCCTATAATGTTGAAAAGTTTCAGAAAAGCAATAAATCCGTAATTAAGCATTTAAGCATTAATTTAATGATTGAGCAATCAAAAGCATTAAGTTATAGTATTGTAGAACAAACTATAATTCATTGCTAATAAACCAACAACTCATGAGCATTTGTATTGATCAAACAGGCCAGGATAAGCGGGAAAGCATTTGACAAATGTGATTAAAACCAGCGATGAGACCGCATTCAATGAGGGTTTATCAAATCTGCATTAGTCAAAGCATTTTCCAAGAAAGGGTGAAACTGAGAAACAAGGCAAATAGCCTATAAAAGCAGGAGAATCGAGACTAGGATTCTCGCTAACGTGTTAGTTTGTCACTTCAAACACACTGCATTCAAACCACAAGAGCGCTAAACACTAGCTTTTAATGCTACAACCATACCACACAACTCAATGCAACAACGTTAGCTTCAGTTAGCTTAGCCTTGTGCTAGCGTCTACAGCAGATCCACGTGCGGAGGACTGCGCCTGCGCACATGAAAGCTACTTGTGCTAATGCTAACAGCAGATCCACGTGCGGAGGACTGCGCCTGCGCACATACTCCGGAAAAGTCTCTCAGGACTTCCGTTGCTATGGCAACATACACAGAGCAAACGCATTCATGAACACACATTAACACAGATAATGTCACATGTGAAATGGCTGCACATCTCACAAGAATGGAGCACTATTGGATCACGGCGGATCAGCGCTCTGTGTCAGGACTTTTCTCAGTCAAAGACACGCGTGGATTAAACCACACAAATTACTTGATCAAGCTAAATTCTCCCGTAAAAATACTCACAGCCGCTCTTCCCGAGCGCAGCGCTGGAGTTTCGCTAACTCATGCGTTAGTGAATCAAAAGTGGCAAAAAGGACAGTTAGCTACTCTGTGCTTAATTTTGACCAGGGGGAGCTTCACGGTTAGACTTTAAAGCTGGGACACGCACCTTTAAATCTAACGGTGGAAGGCCTTTAGGAGAAGACAATAAGGAGCATCGCTTATTATTTCTCTGTTCGCACGCTTTTACAGCGGCTTTGTCTCGTGGACACTTTACTGCAGTTCGCTTTCTCAGAAGCGCTCGAGATGCATTAGGGCGTGTGGACCACAGTCTATGGTTCAGACACGCTGGGTAGCACAACAATGAATCGAACAGTAACACAACACCTTTGATTCTCTGTCTCTAATCTATTCTTCCGGACAAAAATAGAAAAGAAAACAACACTGTTTTGTGCTAAAAAGTCTGTTCAAACTGCCCAAGAATCCTCCACCATTAAATGTAAGAAATCAATCTATGTTAAAAGATCAATTTAGGAATTATTAGCTCAGATCAATGACTCGGATCCTGAAGATTCGAATCATTGATTCGACTCAATTGAGTCAGATTGAATCAGATCAAAGATTCAAACTTGTCCCGCAAATGGAGACAATCACATTTATAATTCTCGTCTATATTATTTTCGTGGCCAAGCGATAATAACATAACACGGAATAGGGTTAACTTTTAGCAAGGTAACACGATCTGTAGTTTGAGGCAGAGACTTATAAAGCACAGAAACAATAACACGGGTTTTCAAATGAGAAACGAAGATTTATTGTACTATACTATTCGACACACGAGGCTAACTACGTAGTAATCAAAACAACAAATAACAAACAAACAAACAAACAAATGCACACACACGTTCACACACACACACACAGGCAGTTCAGAGGATGCAAAAATGAATTGAACAAACAGTCCAGCCGATCTGTTTCGTACTAGATCTTGGAATCACCTGAGAAACCACAAAAGCAGAGGATTGACTTATCTTTAGCTGCTTAAAAGCATATGCACCCGATCAGCTAGAAACAACAGTTATTTGCGTTACTTGCGAATTTGTTGAAGTCTTTCTTGATTCGGATTTCCCTCTCCGGGTTGGAGAAAACACGTGGCGGTGCTGGTAGGTTGGCTTCTCGTGGTGTCGCTGGGGTTCACTCGGCGTGAGTGAGCTGTTGTCCCGGGTAACGACTCCGTAAAGAGTCTGTTCGTGGAAGTTTCAGCGGTTGCGAAACTTAACAGGTTTTGAAAGGATGTCTGTGATGTTGGCCTAACCGCATGGTGGCAATTAGGGGCGGAGAAGCGTCGCCGGCGTCTGCCGGCTTGATGCCAAGAGATTGCGCGCCGATTTTCATGCTGCAGTAGGTTTTATACGCTGGCTCTGAGCCATCCCTCTTGATACTGTCGTCCAATGAACGGCAAGATGAAGGGCGGGGCCACGCCCCGTCCCAACGTAGGCAAGTTTACTAATTAACCCACTGCAAGAGACTTAACGTGATAAAATCTCTGGTAAGATTGTAACTATCTGACATCAAACGTTACAATATGGATATAGTTCGTATCACAAAATTCTCATTTACAGCAATGTATTGCAAATAACGAGCGGTTTTGTTCAACACTAAACATGAGGCACATCAAACAAATACAGATCATTTAGCCTATTTCAGGGGTAAAACCACACATTATGAACCTGGTTGGTTGAAAAACACAGCACGTCAATACTTTAGAAATGTCATTCAAAATATAAAATTTTGCCTTGGTTATAACATCTATACGAATCATTTTCCTTAAATCTCCATTTCTTTTCCTTTGTCTCTGAATTCTGTCCATCTCGTGGTCAAACGCATGGTCGTCCACGTGAGGGTCCTCCAAGGGTCTCGTGATAAGAGAATTTGAAGGGGTCTTTGTCTCGTTGGTTAACGATTAACCAAAATTAGCTGCAGCATCTGTCCGAGTTAGGCTTGAGTCTTGTGGAAAACAGTCGGATAACTGTTATCCAGAGCGTACAAGCCCTGGAGCAAATAAAGCAATTTGCGCTCAAAATTCCAAAGCCGGATTCGAACTGGTTTTGACCAGCGAGTCTCTACACAAGGATGGCAGAAAACAGGGAGAAACAGGTAAACTAGGCAAGGGTCTAAACACGGCAAAAACAAGACACGGAACTGCTTTGAATTGACACTGGTAACAGATGACAAGACTTGGCAATGGAGTGAGTGTATGTTCTGCTTATGTAGTGTGTGTAATCAGTTGTTGAGTGGCTTCAGCTGTGGGTGTAATCAGTGAAGATCTGGAACCGGTTGTGTGTGATGTCAGAGTCGTGCATGTATGGAAATGTAGTTCATTGAATGGCGGATATGTAGTCCAATAGTGAATGTGCATGTAAACCAGCGATCTATGGGGAGAAGATCGCTGGTGATCGTGACAGAGCCCCCCCTCTAAGGAGTGGCTTCCAGACACTCCTATCATAGTTCAGGCGGGAGGTGGAGCGGAGGCGGAACAGGGGGAGGGATGGAGGGCCAGGACCATGCAGCTGAGGAGTGTCTGAAGCATGAAGCAGCAGTAGGCCCAGAGAGTGGAGCTGCGGAGGGCCTGGAGCTGCGGAAGGCCCGGAGAGTGGAACTGCGGAGGGCCTGGAGCGTGGAGCTGTGGAAGGCCCGGAGAATGGAGCTGTGGAGGGCCTGGAGCGTGGGGCTGCGGAAGGCCCGGAGAGTGGAACTGCGGAGGGCCTGGAGCGTGGAGCTGCGGAAGGCCCGGAGAATGGAGCTGCGGAGGGCCTGGAGCGTGGGGCTGCGGAAGGCCCAGAGAGTGGAACTGCGGAGGGCCTGGAGCGTGGAGCTGCGGAAGGCTCGGAGCGTGGAGCTGCAGAAGGTCTGGAGAGTGGAGCTGCGGAGGGCCTGGAGCATGGAGCTGTACAAGGCCTGGATTATGGGGCTGCAGATGGCCTGGAGCGTAGAGTTGCAGAGGGACTAGAGCTTGGAGTTGCGGAAGGCCCGGAGCGTGGAGCTGCAGAAGGCCTGGAGAGTGGAGCTGTGGAGGGCCTGGAGCATGGAGCTGTACAAGGCCTGGAGTATGGAGCTGCAGAGGGCCTGGAGCGTGGAGTTGGAGCTGCAGAGGGCCTGGAGCATGGAGTTGGAGCTGTGGAGGGCCTGGAGCATGGAGTTGGAGCTGCGTAAGGCCTGAAGAGTGAAGCTGCTGAGGGCCTGGAACGTGGAGATGCGGAGGGCCTGGAGCGTGGAACTGCGGAGGGCCTGGAGCGTGGAGTTGGAGCTGCGTAAGGCCTGAAGAGTGAAGCTGCTGAGGGCCTGGAGTGTGGAAGGCCCGGAGAATGGAGCTGGAGCTGCGTAAGGCCTGAAGAGTGAAGCTGCTGAAGGCCTGGAGTGTGGAGTTGCAAAAGGCCTGGAGCATGGAGCTGAAGTTGGTCAGGGGCTTAGGTTCAGCAGGCACAGGCAGTTCATATAACCCCCATGGGTCTGGAGGCTTGGGTTCAGGAGGCATAGGCGGTTTATTTAACCCCAGTGGGTCAGGAGGCTTGGGTTCAGGAGGCATAGGCGGTTTATTTAACCCCAGTGGGTCAGGAGGCTTGGGTTCAAGGAGCACTGGCAGTTCATATAACCCCAGTGGGTCAGGAGGCTTGGTTCAAGGAGCACTGGCAGTTCGTATAACCCCAGTGGGTCAGGAGGCTTAGGTTCAAGGGGCACTGGCAGTTCATATAACCCCAGTGGGTCAGGAGGCTTAGGTTCAAGGAGCACTGGCAGTTCATATAACCCCAGTGGGTCAGGAGGCTTAGGTTCAAGGAGCACTGGCAGTTCGTATAACCCCAGTGGGTCAGGAGGCTTAGGTTCAAGGAGCACTGGCAGTTCATATAACCCCAGTGGGTCAGGAGGCTTGGGTTCAAGGAGCACTGGCAGTTCATATAACCCCAGTGGGTCAAGAGGCTTAGGTTCAAGGAGCACTGGCAGTTCATATAACCCCAGTGGGTCAGGAGGCTTAGGTTCAAGGAGCACTGGCAGTTCATATAACCCTAGTGGGTCAGGAGGCTTGGGTTCAAGGAGCACTGGCAGTTCTTTCAACCCCAGTGGGTCAGGAGGCTTAGGTTTTGGCAAGTCACACGGCTCTGGTGACTCTTGGAAATTATACGGCTTTGGCAGTCCTTCGTGGGACTGAGGTGGCGGCTCTGACCAGTCATGGAACTCAGGTGGCGGCTCTGGCCATTCGTGGAACTCAGGTGGCGGCTCTGGCCATTCGTGGAACTCAGGTGGCGGCTCTGACCATTCGTGGGACTCAGGTGACAGCTCTGGCCTTTCGTGGGACTCAGGTGACTGCTCTGGCCTTTCGTGGGACTCAGGTGACTGCTCTGGCCTTTCGTGGGACTCAGGTGACAGCTCGGGCCTTTCGTGGGACTCGGGTGACTGCTCTGGCCTTTCGTGGGACTCAGGTGGGTCTCGTACCCCTGGCCCTTCAAGGAATTCAGGAGGATCTGGCGCCCGCCCTTCGGGGAATTCAGGAGAATCTGGCGCCCGCCCTTCGGGGAATTCAAGTGGATCTGGCGCCCGCCCTTCGGGGAATTCAAGTGGGTCTGGCGTCCGCCATTTGGGGGATTCAGGGTCATCTGATGCTCGCCATTCAAGAGATTCAGAGGTTTCTGGCGCCCCCCATTCGAGGGATTCAGAGGGTTCTGGCGCCCGCCATTCGAGGGATTCAGAGGGTTCTGGCGCCCGCCATTCGAGGGATTCAGAGGTATCTGGCGCCCGCCATTCGATGGATTCAGAGGTTTTGGCGCCCGCCATTCGAGGGATTCAGAGGTTTCTGGCGCCCGCCATTCGAGGGATTCAGAGGTTTCTGGCGCCCGCCATTCGAGGGATTCAGAGGGTTCTGGCGCCCGCCATTCGAGGGATTCAGAGATATCTGGCGGCATCAATGGCTCTGGCGGCGGCGGCGACGGCGACTCTGGCAGCTCTGGCGGCGGCAGCTCTGGCGGCGGCGGCGACTCTGGCAGCTCTGGCGGCGGCGACTCTGGCGGCTCTGGCGGCGGCGACTCTGGCGGCTCTGGCGGCGGCGACTCTGGCGGCTCTGGCGGCGGCGACTCTGGCGGCTCTGGCGGCGGCGACTCTGGCGACTCTGGCGGCGGCGACTCTGGCGGCGGCGACTCTGGCGGCTCTGGCGGCGACTGAGGGTCTGGCAGCTCAGGAGGTGGCGGTGGCAACTCTGGTAGGAACAGCTCTGGTGGTGGCAGTAGCTCTGGCAACTCGGGTGGTGGTGGCCATTCTGGTGGCTCAGGTGATGGCATTTCAAGAATAAGAACTTGGACTGGACTTATAGCAGGAACAGAATCGGAATATGAAGCCATCTTGTGAGCTGGTGGCAGATTGACGCTTACCCATGCATGAGCTGGATGGCTGGTGATGGCCATTTTGTGAGCTGGGGAACTGGAGGCGGCCATTTTGTGATCTGAGGGACTGGAGACAGCCATCTTGTGAGTTGGAGGATTGGAGGCGGCCATCTTGTGAGCTGGACGACTGGAGGCGGCCATCTTGTGAACTGCAGGACTGAAGGCGGCCATCTTTTGAGCTGGGGGACTGGAGGTGGCCATCTTGTGAACATGAGGACTGGAAGTGGTCATTTTGTTAGCTGGAGGACTGGAGGCGGCCATCTTGTGAGCTGGATGACTGAAGGCGGCCATTTTGTCAGCTAGAGGACTGGAGGTGGCCATCTTGTTAGCTGGAGGACTGGAAGTGGCCATCTTGTGAACATAAGGACTGGAAGTGGCCATTTTGTTAGCTGGAGGACTGGAGGCGGCCATCTTGTGAGTTGGATGACTGAAGGCGGTCATCTTGTGAGCTGGAGGACTGAAGGTGGCCATCTTGTGAACATGAGGACTGGAGGTGGCCATCTTGTGAACATGAGGACTGGAGGTATCCATCTTATGAGCTGGAGAACTGAAGGCGGCCATCTTGTGAGCAGGAGAACTGGAGACAGCCATCTTTTGAGCTGGAGGACTTGAAGCGGCCATTTTGTGAGTTGGAGGACTGAACTGATCAACTGGGGACAGGAGTATGGGTGATGCCAGCATAACAGTATTTATGGAGGGAACATGAAGCCCCCTTGCCGGCGGGTCTTGCTGTCTATTGCCCCCCCCCCAAAAAAAAACATTTAGGGGTCTCCTCCACCTCGCCTACGGTGAAGGTTGACCCAATGGCTCGTAAGGCCACATCTAGGGCTTGCTGGAAAGACCCCCGAGGACCATAACGGATGAGGGTGGATTTCAGTGGTTCATTTAGTCCATTATAGAAAAAATCAATAAGTATACAGTCCAGGATAGTGGTATCATTGGCAATGTCCAGAAAATAAATAATATGGTCCTCGAGGGAATTCATACCTTGCTTTAACCTGACGAGACGTACTGCTGGATCCATGTTGTGGCCGAGTCTTCTGTAACCACGGATAGGATGCAGACAACAGGATGCGGATCCAAATGCAGGTTTATTTAAAGGAATGGTCAGGCAAGCAATGATCAGTACAGGAGCAAACAGATGTATGAGAATAATCCAGAATCGTAGTCAATTTAGCAGGCAGAGGGTCACAAGGATGGCAGAAAACAGGGAGAAACAGGTAAACAAGGCAAGGGTCTAAACACGGCAAAAACAAGACACGGAACTGCTTTGAATTGACACTGGTAACAGATGACAAGACTCGGCAATGGAGTCTTCTTCTTCTTCTTTAGGTTTTAACGGCAGCTGGCATCCTGTTTGTTGCATTACTGCCCCCTTCTGTACTATTTTCCTTTTACTCTATATTCTTTTTTCCAGTCCAGTTTCCCTTAGGAAATTCATCAAACACTTCCTTCCTTTCTGTTCTTCTGCACATTCTAATATACTTCTGATACTTATTTCTGTATTTCCTAAACTTATCAGTTGAGTTACCATTTCTTGTCTTTCTTGTATAAATTTACTACATGACATCAATATGTGTTCCACTGTCTCATGCTCCTGACACTGATTACATAATCCTGTTTCATGTTTTCCCATTATGAAAAGAGATCTATTTAAATTACTATGTCCCATTCTCATTCTGCTTATAATTACTTGTTCTTTTCTACTCATGTTCTCATTTCTCACTACCCCTACTTTATTCTGTATAGAATACATATGTCTTCCCTTTACTTCATCATTCCATTTTTGTTGCCATTTATTCATGATCTCTCTCCATATTATGCTCTTTCCCTCTGATTTTGATAACTTTACATTAATTTCAACATTTCCTTTTGTTGTTGCTTTTTTTGCCAATTTATCTGCCTTTTCATTTCCTGATATACCTACATGAGCCGGAACCCACATAAACATTATATTTTTCCCTTGTCTTTTCACTTTTGTATATGTACTTAAAATTTCATATAACAACCCCTGATGACTTTTGACTACTCCTGACCTAATGTTCTTTAGTGCTGATAAAGAATCACTGCATATTATATAACTCTTCTCACTGTTTTCTTCAACCCACCCTACCGCTTCTAATATAGCTATTAATTCTACCGTGTACACACTTATGTAATCTGATGTTCTTTTGCTAATTTCCAATCTGTATCTTGGCACAAAGACCCCTAAACCTGTAATGTCCCCATCCTTAGACCCATCTGTGAATATATGAATATACTGTTTATATTTATTTTCCCAATATTTGTGGCATTCCCCTACTAAATCTGATGTCCTGTCCTCTTGTTTGATCTTAAACAGTTCTAGATCTATTTCTGGGCATTCTAAACTCCATACTGGTCTTGCTGGCCATATAACAGTTTCCTCAAATTCTTTTTCAAATATTCTTACGTCTTTAGCCATTTGATCTCCTGTCCATCCAAAGCTATCCTTATAATTTTTCTCATTTTCCCAACTCCTTTCCAATACTTTTTTAACTGGATGATTTTCTCTATGTCCTTTAATACTTATCCAATAGTTGACTGTTAGTTGGATTCTACGCAGTCCCAGGGGCATTTCCCCAGTTTCCACCTGCATTGCACATACTGGAGTAGTTTTTGTTGCTCCTAAACATACCCTTAATGCTCGTGCTTGCACTACGTCTAATTTTGCCAATAAAGTTTTTGCTGCTGATTTGTATACAATACATCCATAGTCTAGTCTTGATCTTATCATGGCTATATAAATATATATGAGAGCTGTTTTACTAGCTCCCCATTTAATTCCTGAAAGACATCTTAATATATTTATCACTTTTTTACATTTGTTGATGAGCAGGTCTATATGATGATTCCATGTCAACTTACTATCAAAGTGCACTCCAAGGAATCGAAACTTTTCAACTACCTCTAGATTTTCCCCATATAATTTAAGTTGATTTCCTCTTATCCTTTTCCTTGTAAAAAACATTACTTTGGTTTTCTCAATTGAGAATTTAAATCCCCATCTTATTCCCCAAAGTTCTACTTGACTAATTCCCTCTTGCACTTTCTTTATCACATACTCCATATTTCTCCCTTTCTTCCATATAGCTCCATCATCTGCAAATAACGATCTACCCATATCACTTTCTAGATTTGCAAAAATGTCATTAATCATGATGGAAAACAGAGTAGGACTCAAGACGCTTCCTTGCGGAGTTCCATTTTCTACTATATATTGTGTAGATATCTCTGTACCAATTTTCACTTGTATCTTTCTTTTATCAAGGAAATCCATGATCCAGTTAAATATTCTCCCTCTTACACCTATCAAGTGTAATTTGATTAAAAGACCCTCTCTCCACATCATATCGTACGCCTTTTCTACGTCAAAAAATACTGACACCACTGTTTCTTTATTTATTTGAGCTTTCCTTACTACATCCTCTAAACATACTATTGGATCCATTGTGTTTCTTCCTTTCCTGAATCCGCTTTGGTTTACCGTGATTATATTTTTACTTTCTAAAAAATGTACTAATCTCTCATTTATCATCCGCTCCATTATTTTGCATACATGTGACGTCAATGCTATGGGTCTATAATTTCCTGGTTTGCCATTATCCTTGCCTGGTTTTTTAATAGGTATGATTATTGCTTCTTTCCAGCTCTCTGGTATATTACCTTCCTCCCATACTTTATTATATAATATTAATAACTTCATTAGGCTCTCTTCATTTAGCTGTTTTATCATAGAATAGCATATTTCATCTTTACCTGGTGCTGTGTTTTTGGCTTTTTCCAAAGCTCTCATTAATTCATCCATACTAAACGGCGCATCCATACTGTCATCACAAATTACCTTTCTACCTAATATATCTGCATATTCAATTTTTGTTCTTTCTCTTCCTAGTCTGCCTTCTTCTGATAAGTTGTTAGAACTATTTATTTGTGCAAATGTTCTTGCCATTAATTCTACTTTTTCCCTATTAGTTACTGCTGTCACATTTTCCTCACTCAACACTGGGTAATTCAAATCCTTTTTTCCTCCATCCATCCTTCTTATCATCCTCCACACTTCTCCTATTGATGTTTCATTCCCAATTGTATTACAATACTCTTCCCAATATTCTCTCTTTGCTTTACGTATTGTCCTCCTTACTATTGCTTGTGCTTTCTTATATTCAATTACATAATCAAAGGTATGATTTCTTTTGACTTGTTTGAATGCCCTATTCCTATTTCTCACTGCTTCCTTACACTTTTCATCCCACCACGGCATTATTTTCTTTGTTCCATTCCCAGCACTTATAGGGATAGATTGTGCAGCAGCTTTTCTTATTCCTTGTTTAATACTATCATCTAACTTTATTAAATTATCTTCACTATTTACCTGATTAAGATATATACTGCTTTTTTCCCGATATTCCTCCCAATTAGCCTTTTCAAATTTCCATCTACCACCCATCTTAACTGTATCTACCTGACATTCCCCCCTTATTTTACACCAAATTGGATAATGGTCACTTCCTATTGTACCTTCTTGATATACTGACCAGTCACATCTTGTCCCTAATCTGCTTGATACTAAGGTAAGGTCAATAACTGATTCCCTTCCCGACTGCACATCTATTCTTGTACTTCTGCCATCATTTAAGCATACTAAATTCATCTCATCTAATAATTCCTCTATCACCTGACCATTGCTATCCGTTCTTTCACTTCCCCATAATATATTATGACCATTAAAATCACCACACCATATACTATGCCCGCTGTTCCAGTTTACTAATTCTTCTAGTTTTTTGATTTCTAGTCTTTTACAAGGATTATAATAATTTATTATTACTATTTCTTTTCTTTTCATCCATATTCTCACTATCACAACCTCCTCTTCTCTCCCAATTTGAATTATTTTATATGGTATTCCCTGTCTTATAAAAGTAGCACACCCTCCCCCTATCCCCTCTTCTCTATCCCGCCTTACTGAAACATATCCATATAATACAAACTCTAATCTTGGCTTCAGCCATGTTTCTTGAATACATACTATATCTGGTTTCTCTTCCCTACTATGCACAAACTTTTTAAAATCCTGTCCATTCGCAACCAAGCTTCTCGCATTCCACTGAAGTATTAACATTATTAACAGCCACCACATATCGTTTCCTGACTAGCCTGCATTCTCAACTCCTCATTTATTTCTTCCCACTTTAACCCTACCATATCCAGGTGGTGTTCAGCTGCTTTAGCAATTATTTGAATTCTTTCTGTTTTGGACTTAATTTCATGTGTAGCATTGATCACCCCAGCTATGAATGTCACTAACTTCTTCTTTTCTGCCCATATCTTTTCCTTATCTTGGATTTCTTTTGTTCTCTCCTGTTCTTTTGTCTTTCCTTCACTGCTTTGTTTTCCTTGTACTATCCTGGTTGCATCAGCATATGATACTTTTTCCCTTTTTTTAATTTGTTGTACTTCTACTTCCTTTTTGTATATTTCGCATCCCCAATATGCCACACTATGATTTCCACCACAATTACAACACTTTGGCCTCACTCCCTCCCCACACTTTCCATATTCGTGATCTTCCCCACATCTAGCACATTTTCTTTTTCCTTTGCAAAATTTAGCTATATGACCAAATTCCTGGCAATTATAGCATCTTGTGGGTTTTGGATAATACTCCCTCACACTGTACTTTATAAAACCAAAATACACCTCTTTTGGGAGCACTGACCCTTCAAACTCAAGTAAGACATTCTCTGTCTCTTTTTTCTCAATGCCTCTAACCATTCTTCTAGCACTAACCACCCTGTTATTTGTAACTTCCAGATGTTCTTCTAAATCTTTGATTTTTACATTTATTGGGACTCCATAGATCACTCCTTTGCTGCCACTATTTTTCCTCTCCCCAACCCTCACCACCTTAAAGATTTTGACTTTTCCTATGTTTATCATTTTCTTTGCTTTATCTATTTGCATCTCATTTTTACATCCAATTAACAGATTCCCATCCCCTAGCACTCTTGCGTATTTTATTTCTCCTATCTGTCCTCTTAATATATTTGTCAGCTTTATCGGGTCGTATTTCTTAACTCCTCCTTCTCCCTCAAACCTAACCACTACATTCCGTGTTTGTTCCTCTGTTTTATTCCTCTCTCGTCCCTCACTCTCCGAATCTCCTATACTAGATGAATATTCTTTTCTTCTCTTACGTCCTTTTTCTTTCTTATTCCTCTCTACGTTTATCCACTCATTTCCTCTTCGACCATCTTCCTCACTTTCCTCTACACTCTCACTCTCTATTTCCATTCCTTTATCCTCCATTCTCCTGTGAGATTGCCGAATAACTTGCGGCAGCACCGTTCCGGACCTATACAGGCCGTCGGTCGGTATCTCCACAAGTCTTTCACAATACACAGTTTTACAATTTGATTTAGAATCTTAGCTACTCAGCGTTCTTTTTTGGCCAGCGATTCCGTATAGCGATTACTGTCCGTCGCAAAGTCAGTAACCCGGCAATGGAGTGAGTGTATGTTCTGCTTATGTAGTGTGTGTAATCAGTTGTTGAGTGGCTTCAGCTGTGGGTGTAATCAGTGAAGATCTGGAACCGGTTGTGTGTGATGTCAGAGTCGTGCATGTATGGAAATGTAGTTCATTGAATGGCGGATATGTAGTCCAATAGTGAATGTGCATGTAAACCAGCGATCTATGGGGAGAAGATCGCTGGTGATCGTGACATAATCAGACTTTGATTTTCAAATGCATGAAACGTTCTATTAAAAAAAACTTGAATCTAAAACTCTCTATTTAAAATTGATGTAAAACTTAAAATGCAAACAATATAAATATATATATATATTTTTTTTTTTTACTTCAAAAATGACCATAACCTCAATTAAAATGAATGATAATCACTAATGGAAAATTGTAGTAAAACAATAATAGTATATCAATGACACCTAAAATAGCATTTAGAACACATTCTAACCTTTTTAGATCAGTTGCATTACTAAAGAGTCTGTTATTAAAGGAATCAGATGCATAAATGACCAGGATTTTGTGGGGTGGGGTGAATTATCATTGAAAGGGCCCCTATTTTACAGTCTTTGTTACAAACATGCACTGATTTAAAAATGTTTTAAACTTGTTAAACTCATTCTTGAGGTGCAGCTGATCACAGAGAGCTGAACAGATCTTTTAATCCCGGTTGCTTCGTGCACGTCCTGTCTTGTGCATATGATTATATGCATTGCTATGGAGACATGTTAATACGTGGATGTCAATCAATTTGGTGGGTGGGGAATCCACACTCCTGCGTCATGTTGCGGTGGGCCTCAAAATGGGAGGGATTTGGATCCTATTTTAACGTCAGGAAATTAAAAAAAGAGAGTTATCGGGTTTCTATCACCCCAATATGACAGTGCACACACTATACCTACACACAGTTCTGTCCAAACAGCTTACAAAAGAGGATTTTTATCATAGGTGCACTTTAAGAGTACCAGCATTACCTTTAATCCTAAAGTATATTACAATGCATAATTCCAAATATAGTTAAATCACTATGCAATGCATTTTTGTATCTTAGTAGCACTGAAAAATTGTATCTACCAACTTTCATTCAGAACTGTTGTTTATATAATGTATAGTACAGCATTTTCAATAGATTTGCGCAGGATTCAATTGAAGTTCTACGCACATTATTTTTTAATTTGCATACGTGTCATTAGAGTCAACACACAGCATGAGGCACATACGCCTGTCTGCCATTAAATGCTTTAAACTTAGATCAGTGTCGGCATCAATAAGCACCTTTTAAAGAGCTCATAAGCTGCCGATCACTGATACAGAGAATTCACAACGTCTGCCTCTGAGCCCGCCTGATCCTATTTTAGTCAGTCAAAATTAAACCGCCACATAATGCGCTGTCACATTAGAATCACATTGGAGACAATCCAGATATGCACACACTAAGTCCAAATATAACATGGTTTAAATTTCATCAAAAGGCAAGTGGAGATTACTCAGAGTAAATAAGACAACACTGAGAATAAAAAGAGGTTTTAATAACGGCTGGGAAAATATACTGCAGAGCATGAAGGCATGAAATAAAAAATAAAAAAAGCATGGGAACTGTTTCCAACAGGAAGAGAGACTTTGGAATACAATTAAAGCTTCCATTTATATCATGAGCATCTATGATGTACGATGTAGGTCTTTTGTACGGCAGTGAGATTGTTTGCAGAGATGACAAGCGGCCGAATATAAATGACTTGTAATCATGTTTATGGGCTGGCAGGCGGCCCACCCTGAGCCCAGCCCGACCCAGACTCTAACCCAGCTCTCAGGCTTTCCTCTGATATACCATTTCACTGGAGATGCTGGTGTTAAATGAGCTATGCATACGCTTATTTCCTGTTCCAAATCAGTTTTCTCTCTTTAGTGCTTGATTATAAATGAGGCGTGTTGTCTGAATCCCTGTGACCCTTACTGTCTTACTTTGGCCATGAACACACTACATTGACAACATGACAAAGGATGTTCATTATATCTAGAGTAAAGCACACTGATAGATTTCTAATTTATCTATATACAACAGTTCTGTCTGGTTCTTGAATCTGATTGGTTGATAGCCATGCAATATTCTGCCAGTGACAGCACTCATACCGCCCCTTCACCCTTGTGTATTACTTCGCCCACATACAGCAACAAGCAGAGGACACTCTACAGTTTGACAAATATTGCTGCTATTGGGCAACATAATGAACTTTTGAGGCTTTTTTTTAGTCGAGAATGTAGTTGTTTAGATTGCAACTATGCAGTTTATTTATAAGAATAGTGCCTATTTTTGAATATTTATATTTTCTGAGATACAGCGCGTCGGCGGCCATTAGCCTGTCATACTGAGCAAAGATGGTTGACGTTGTCTATCCACAAGATGGTGACAGAGAACGCATAATAAGCCCTTAGAGGAGGAAAAATACAGCGTAATTTGAAACTACAGCTGATCAAGTCATTATTAAACAGGTAAGTGATATTCTATGTCTATCTTTCTCTTTTGTATGTTGTAGTGCTCTATTTATACCATATACTCTAATTGTTGTGTATTGAGTGTGAGATGGGACTCGCATATCAGGAATGTGTGTTTTGTTGGCAGAAAGAAGAAATGCCCGCATGAATTTAGTGTTTTTCCTTATGGCAAACACAACAGCAATCTGGTAGTGATTGCGCTGCTTTTTTCAAGGTTAATTATTGTGATATCCCGATTGCAACAGAGAAATACTGTAGACTGTAATAGACTGCAATACTGTAGGGAGATATCTCTGTAGACAGATGGCATTTCATGCTGTTCAGCCTTATAATCTTAAAATGTCAGCAAAATCCCCTGTTTTTCATCACTTTACACATTACGCTAGAGAATCATTCAAATACTTGCTTTAAAGTGACGTTGGTGAATTAGTAATGGCTTCTGCTGTTCTGACGTCAGCTGCACATGTGAATGAATGGCAGAAGAAAGTAGTTCCTAATACAAAAGGGTTTTTAGACTCTAATTATTAACTAAATATTATTATTAGCCTATTATTATTATTATTATTATTATTAATAATATTATTATTTAGGCCTACAGCTCTGAAACGATCATGCAAACTATTTTCTGCTCGGAAATGGCTATCTTTGCTTAGCATCAGGTGCACAGCTACAGGACGTTTGGCAGCAAACTATGACCTTATTTTAATGGCAAATGTCTAATAATATAGCTAATTTACGTTTTTATTTAATTTATACATACGCAATGAATGCAAGCCTGCTAACTGTGTGTGGTTCAAATGATAGAAGATGTCAACTTAGTTTTTATATATATATATATATATATATATATATATATATATATATATATATATATATATATATATATATATATATATATAATAATAATTAACCTCCTAGGGCTTATTGGCCACATGCTGTATGCGGACAGCACATTTTAGCTCTTATCTCTTATGTTTTATATTTTGTTACAGACATACAGTGTCATCTGCAACTGTTTTGCAGCATATGAAATGTCCCAAATACTATTTTAACTGTCCAGAAGGGGCAAAAAAGGTTGTTTTTACTGATAGTCAAAACATGTTCAAAATATATGTGTGTACGTGTTTTATGCATTAAAAACAGTCAAGAAAAAACTGCTGTGTTCTAGGCAGAAATAAAGAGTTCCCCTTCGGAAGGGGAACTTCAATGCTATGTGGAAACTTCCACTATGGGGATTTCATTCAGAAAGCCAATCATCTGAAAGAGTATGTAAACGGGCCAATGAAATGCCAATGAGTTGGCAGCTTCAGCTTGCGCACCTGATGCTCGTTGCAATTAACTTGCTATAAGAGTACATGTGCGAGCAAAGCCAAAGCATCATTTTCACTTCAGAGACTTCAACAGCCTTCTGAGAGAGTCGATGAGGGTTCCTCCAGCTGAGTTTCAGACAGAGAGTGAACGAGAGCGTTCTCCCGGTCCAGAGTGTGTGACACGCAGCGGCAGATGGTCGAGCTGGGTTTCTCCCTTGCCTGGCGTCCTTTGGGTCCGGTCCTCCAGAGCGGTATGTATTGTTGCGAATTTCCTAAAAGAGCAACACGGTCGTGCAGCGCGTCTTTTTCAAGACGTCGCTCCGACTGTGCGTTTCTTGATGCGGTGGTTTCCTGTCCTCGGATGATGGGCACGAGCACTGCGTTTCATGTCTGGGGGTCCAGCATGTTAATGCGGTGCTCGTGGGCAGTGCATGCCATCACTGCGGTGGCATGTCTGTTGCGCAGTTAAGATCGCGGCTCGCTCTTGCAAAAGAGCCACCCACCCCAGTTGTCCCCCGCTCCGCGGTGGGCACTCGGGCAGATCTGAGGGTTACAGTGGGAGTAAATCTGCCGCCCTCGGGCTTGTGGACCTCTCACTCCTCCACGCGCTCCATCCAAGCTTTGAGTGAGAGAAGCGCTCCATCCTCGGATGGCTGCCCTCTCACTTGATGACACCGAGGCTCAGATGTCCACCGCTGCATCGGAGGTTGGGCTGTCATGGTCTGATGAAGGATCCCCCCCCCCTCCGTTCCCTCCCATCGGGAGCGAGCGCGGCGGCGGCCGATCTTGAAACAGACATGATAACCGTGCTTTCCCGGGCTGTTTCGGTCGTGGGTCTGGAGATGGTTTATCCCCCAGCCCCGCGGCCGGACCGACTAGATGGGTGTATGTGGAGGATTAAAAGGCAATACCTTCTAGCCTCCCATCCCTCTCTTCCCGGAAGTGCACAGTGGGCTCACGCAGTCTTGAGGGCACCTTTCTCTGCCTGATCTGCGTGCGCCTCCACCTCACCACTCTTGATGGTGGAGCAGCCAGGGAGTACGAGTCGATTCCCCAGATTGAGAGTGCCATCACGGGCCCGCATGGTGCCTCCTTCTGCTGGAATTAGCCTCATCTCCCGTCCAAGGCGTGTTGGTTTTCTGCCTCCCGAGCCAGAGCCCACACAGCCGCGGGCCAGACTGCTTCCACCCTGCACGCCAGGGTCCATGCGCGCGCGCTGGCCCAGCTGCACGAGTGTGGTTCTGACCCAGGCTTGTTACAAGCCCCGCACCGCACCCGACTGAGCTCCACGGATCTCAAGTCCGCTGCGTGTGCCCCGGGAAAGACGATGGCCACGTTAGTGGTCCAGGAGCGCCACCTCGGGCTAAACCTGGCAAAAATATGCGCGGAGTCAACAAAGTTCACTTTCTTGACTCCCCCATATACCAGTCTGGCCCGTTCGGCGACACCGTTGGTGAATTCACCCAGGAATTCACGGCGGTGCAGTCGGATACGATGGGCCATCCTTCGGCGGGGATGTAAGACCGCTCCCCTCCCGCCGAACCATCCACATCCACTGCTTGTCGCCGAGAGCGCCATCTTCGAGTGCTGCTCCGCCCCCGCCTGCGCCTCCGGCCAGCGGCAGCGCCGAGCACCTCGCAGGCAACCAGCGCTCCTCGTCCCAGGGCGCCATTAAGTCCGGATAACGGACCGCGAAGCGCTCTTGAGACGGCCATCTGGAGAAGAGGGAACTTGCTCTCTCCCCGGTGGGGGGCCAGGCTCCTCAGAGAGAGAGCATCTTTCCCTTCCCTGGATGTGACAGCCCGAATACTGCCAGTCTGGGACGTGATGAAAAGCCTTCCAGCTTGCAGGATCGGCGCACTTCGCCAGTGGCTCACGGGGTCTGGGAGGACGGTCTCCTTTCTCTCACACCTCCAGCCCTCTCCTCCGGAGTCTGAGTGCAAGGTGAGTAAATCTCTCACCTCCAGCTCTTCCGAGGGACCCCAGCGCTCCCCGGATCAGCACTCCCACTCCGCGCTGCCCCACTGCTGGTACGTCAGCGATTGTAGCGATGCAGTCATTAGCGAGGGCTCTGCCTGCCTGGTTAGCGCAGCCCAGCGCTTTGCGGTGGCTCATACGCACGATCAGACTCGGCTACGCGATTCGATTCGCGAAACGGCCTCCCAAGTTCACGGGGTGTACGTCACCAGGGTCAGCCCTGTGCCCGCCCCTGTCTTGTGAGAGAAGGTTGCTGTCCTCCTGGCGAAGGATGCAATCTAACCGATCCCTCCAGCCGAGATGGAGAGCGGGTTTACAGCCTGTACTTCATCGTACCCAAAAGAGCGGTGGGTTACGGCCAATCCTAGATCTGCGCGTTTTGAACCGCTGTCTGCACAAGCTGCCGTTCAAAATGCTTATGCAGAAGCGCATCCTCCTGTGCGTTCGTCCTCGGGATTGGTCTGCAGCATAGACCTGAAGGACGCGTACTTCATGTCTCCATACTCCACGCCACCGTCACCTTTCTGCGGTCTGCGTCGAGCGAGCCTGACAGTACAAGTCCTCCCCTTCGGGCTCTCTCTGTATCCGCGGGTCTTCACCAAGCTCGCGGAGGGTGCCCTAGCACCCCTTCGGCTCGCGGGCATCCGCATACTCAATTATCTCGGCGACTGGCTGTTTTAGCCCTCTCGTGGGAGTAATTGACTATGTACAGAGACAAGGTGCTCCAGCACCTCCACCTATTGGGGTTTCAGGTCAACCGAGAAAAGAGCAAACTCGCCCCCGTGCAGAGGATCTCTTTTCTCGGGTTGGAGCTGGACTCGGTTACCATGACAGCATGCCTCTCCGGAGAGCGCGCTCGGCTAATGCTGAACTGTCTGTGAGAGTTCGACAGCAAAATAGTGGTTCCACTGAAATCTTTCAGAGGCTCCTGGAGCATATGACATCCGCAGCTGCTGTACGCGCTCGGATAACTCCATATGAGACCACTTCGGCACTGGCTTCACGATCGAGTCCCCAGACGCGCATGGCACGCGGACACACACCGAGTGACTGTCACTGCGCTGTGTCGCCGCGCCCTCAGCCCCTGGAACGACCCCTCGTTCCTACAGGCCTGAGTGCCTCTAGGACAGGCGTCCAGACATATTGTCGTTTTGACAGATGCTTCCAGCACTGGCTGGGGCGCCGTGTGTTGCGGGCATGCAGCTGAAAAAAACCCAGTTGCATTGGCATATCAATCGCCTAGAGCTGTTGGCAGTGTTTCTCGCTCTCCGCCGTTTTTTACCGGGGCTGGAGCGACAACACGTACTGGTCAGGACGAACAGTACGGCAGCGGGGGCGTATATCAACTGTGTGGGGGTATCCGCTCTCGCAGCATGTCTCAGCTCGCTCGCCGTCTGCTCCCCCGGAGTCATACGCGGCGCAATCGCTGCATTCCATTTTTTCCCCCACCGAGCTCAACCGTGCAGCCCATTCGCTCTCACGGCAGTTTCGCCTGGGAAAAATGGAGACTCCACCCCCGACTGTCCAGCTGTTCGGTGCTGCGCCTTTCTCTCTCTAACTCAGAGATTCGTGCGCTCTCGCTTGAGTTCCCCACTTGGCGAACCCTGCAAAGTCCACTGGCTACACAGCTGGCCTCGGGGCGTGCGTAATACGCATTTCTCCAGTGAGCCTACTCGCACAGATACTGTGTAAAGTCAGGGAGGTAGAGGAACAGCTCTCGTATTGCGCCTCTCTGGCCCAATCGGACCTGCTTTCAACTCTCTCCTCGTGATGGCCCCTCCCTGGCACATCCCCTGGGAACAGGGGACAGGCACCGTTTGGCACCCGCGCCCAGATCTATGCTTCACGTACGGTTCATAGATGGAGCGCGGTGGACTTAGGTGACTTACCGCTTAGGTGGTTAACACTGTCACTCAGGCTGAGCACCCTCTACGAGGCATGCTCACGCCTGAAGTGGAGTCTATTCGCTGTGTGGTTACCTTTTTCCCCGAGAAGGAACCCTGAACATGCCAGATCAGAGTGATGCTATCCTCCTTCAGTTGACTGGAGCTAGGCTGTCCCCTCCGCTCTGAGGGGTTGGTGTTACGATCATCCCCGCTCTAAGGATGCGGCGATGGCGGCGCGCTGGGAAGTATCGTCTCATCATCCAGTTCCCAGAGGCGCGAGACATGAATATTAATTTTCCTGTTTCCCTCTCATACCCACTTGGAGATCTCTCTTAGGAGAGGTCTGCTCGATCACTCGACTCAGTATCTTTAAGATTTCTGTCCAGGTAGACAGCTCTGCTGGTCGCGTTTGCATCGGCCAAATGGGTGGGTATCTGGAGGCATTTTCGGTCAGCGAAATGTGCCAACGTTTTGGGTCGGCCCACTCTCACGTTTACCTGAGACCCCGGCCCACCTAGGTGCCCTAGGTTCCTACAGCGTTCTTTCAGCCACGTAGTGAACCTGCAAGCGCTGCCCACGGAGGAGGAAGACCCAGCCCCTTTATTTGGTCCTTCGCACTTTGCTATTACACGGACCATACTCAGCTCTTTATCTGTTATGGTGATCGGCAGACGGGAAGTGCCGTATCCAAACAGAGGTTGGAACATACCCACTGAACTCTGAATGCCATCTCCCTCGCTCATCTGAGCCAGGGCGAGCCGCGTCCCCCAAGAGTGAGAGCGCGCTCCTCGAAGCGCGCATCCTTTTGGGCGTTAGCACGCGGCGCCTCTCTAACAGACACTGTAGAGCTGCGGGCTGGGCGACACCTATTAGAAGATTTATTAATCTTGAGGGGAGCCGATTTTCTCACGCGGTGAATGAGAAATTCGGTTAGGTGTTGTAAAACGCTTGCTGCGCCATTCTCTCTAACCCAGAGATACGTGCGCTTTTTCGCTCTGTCAGAAAAGTTCCCCGCTGGCGAACCCTGCAGATATTCCTCCGAGGCCCCCAGCACCTGACTCAGCGGAGGAGTCAGGCACTGGCCCGTTAAGTTGCTGGTCTGCCCGATGGTCAGCCCGCGTTCTGGGTATAGGTGCCTGCTATGTGCGATCCCCACTAGGCGATCCCATATGCTTATACTGCCACGGTGCAGTCCCCCCTCACAGGCGGACCCGTGTCTTCCCTCACCGCTAACCATCTAATTTCATATGCTTACTCCCCCTTCTCAGGGTTAGTTCATATGCTATTTGCCCCAGTCTCCCCACTTGGGTAGCAGGTGGCCTCCGCAGCGTCCTCCCTATCGGGACTGCACGCATTCCCAACGTACTGTCGTATTAAATTCCTAGAAATTATTCTAGACGCATTTGCGGCTCCCGAAAAATATATCTAAATCCGTAAATCTTCTGTTGAAGTGGGATAAGTAAGGGCCAGGGAACACGTTGGAAGACCGCGCCTCTGGTGACGCAGGTGCGCTCACGCTCTTTGCCTGGCAAACCTCTCATCGGGGGCGAAGGTAAGGTTCAATCATTATGGAGTTTTCCAAACATTTCCCCATAGTGGAAGTTTCCACATAGCATTGAAGTTCCCCTTCTGAAGGGGAACGCTCTGGTTACTAAAGTAACCCTCGTTCCCCGAGGGGGGGGAACGGAAATGCTATGTTCCTTCGCCATAATGATTGCCCCTTAGCTGTTGAGGTGAAAGTCTCTTCCGCTAAAAAAATGATGCTTTGGCTTTGCTCGCACATGTACTCTTATAGCAAGTTAATTGCAACGAGCATCAGGTGCGCAAGCTGAAGCTGCCAACTCATTGGCATTTCATTGGCTCGTTTACATACTCTTTCAGATGATTGGCTTTCTGAATGAAATCCCCATAGTGGAAGTTTCCACATAGCATTTCCGTTCCCCCCCTTGGGGAACGAGGGTTACTTTAGTAACCAGAGCTTTTTTCATTCTATTACACAAAAGTGACTTTACTGTGTTTTATGGAAATTCAGACCACGAGTCCACATATATGGACATCATTTTTCTCTAAAAGTACATCATATCAAAAGATTATACTTAGATTTTTACTCTAATTAGGTTCCAATAAGCCCAAATAGCAAAGAGAAATAAAAATGCATGTAAAAAAACAGCTTGGGACTTAAGAGGTTAAAAGCCTGCCAGACCATTATTTTGAGGATGACGTCACAAGCTCAGATTTCTCATTTTTTTGTGAGCAAACGAAAAACTGAAAAACGACCGTTTTCTTCATTTCCTTTATTCTGTTTAAAACAGGAAAACAATTGAACAAAACGTACATGGACTGAATGAATGGAGGAAGAAAGTAGCTTCTCGTACAAAAGGATTTCGAGACTCTCCGTGTTTGATTTTCTTTTTTATACACGATTATGCCGTTGAACTGTTGTATAAACGCAATATCACACTCGTAGCAGTGCAATATGGCTGTATATCATCACTGGTGGGACGCTAAGGCACTCAACCTGTGGGCTCGTGCCAATGCACGCCTCCCTCCAGTGCCGATATACAGCAACATCACACTGCTACGAGTGTGATATTGCTCATGTATGGCAGTATGAAATACAATTCAACTCTGCTTTATATAAACAGAACATAAGTTGAACATGCGTTTCCATCCTAACATTAAGCAAATTTTTCAAAGTTTGCAAAAAAATCCCAAATGTGAATTAGGTGCGTTTCCATCAAGTTATTAGAGTGGCTGACTGTAGTATTGGTAACCTAGAAACCAGCTGTAAACAAGGCATCTTAAGTGGAAAGACGTGGGTGTAATTTTTGCTATGTCAGCATTTATTCTGCAAATGTGTTTCCATCTCCCATTTATGAAATTAAGAGATTAGCATTTACATCACTTTTTTCTTATACGATACATTAAAATGCGCATTAACACTTGGTAATGGAAACCCAGCATGTCTAACATGTGTAAACATGTGCCACAGTGGAATAAACCGGCAACTATTCCAGCATACTGTATGTTTTACACAGCAGATATACTCAAATACTACGGTGAATTTAGTTTATTCAACATACAACATACAAACTCCTCACAGAAATGGCAAATGGCTCAGCTGGGACTCGAACCAGCGACCTTCTTGCTGTGAGGTGACAGTGCTAACCAATGAGCCACCGTGCTGCCTTGTAAACAGATGTTTTTTATGAAATGCAATATAAACATTATATATACAAATATGAAATATAACAATGGAAAAAGTAAGTGAAGCCTAAAGCTGCAGTCACACTGCAGTTTTTACCCCATATACTTCCATTTATACGTATGCGAATGCGGCAGAGCGGGAACGCAAGCTTGTGTAAGAAGTTTCAAGAAGTTCAAGCTTGGTGAACTCTGACCTGCAAAATTGCATCACATGATTTCTTGAAGTCAATAGAAGATCAAAACGTGAGTTCTCTGTAAAGAAATGTAAAAAAAAATGGAGCTATCATTCGCTTTATTAATGTCTAATCATCTAGTTTTGTCCTCCCTTTCGCATGGTCAAACTAGGGTGACCATGGCTTTATGCAAATTCTTGAAAGTTAAGAGGAGTTAATGCAACATAATTCCGGGATTAATCATTCATTCATTTACCTTCAACTTAGTCCCTTATTTATCAGGGGTCACCACAGCAAAATGAACCGCCAACTATTTCGGCAACTATTATGTTTTACGCAGTGGATGCCCTTCCAGCTGCAACCCAGTACTGGGAAACACCCATACACACTCACATACACACTCATACACTATGGCCATTTTAGCTTATTCAATTAATCTATACCGCATGTCTTTGGACTTTGGTGGGAATCAGGAGCACCCAGAGGAATCCCATGTGAACAACATGCAAACTCCACACAGAAACCTTTTTACTGTGAGGTGACAGTGCTAACCACTGAGCCACCGTGCCGCCCATTCTGGAATTATTTGTTTTTTAATTATTCTTACCTCAATGTATTTTTCCAGTTTGTTCCTTACAGGTTTTGTCTGCTCTTGTCTATATGCAATCTATATTGCAATATAAATGCAGAAAAAAATCTATTAAATAACATTTTAATTAATGAAATCCACCCCACATAATTCATAAATGCAGTCCATTGCGTAAGGGATAATCAACAGATTACTGTGCGTTAAAGGATTTTAAATGCAAGATCCACCTGATGTGAAACGGAGCGCAATGTTTGACCACAATGTTTCATTAGTTATGACATGTTAGATCTCCTCGCATTGAATCAGTCACAGGCAGAGCACACATGCATGGGAGAGTATTGTGTGTGCATCTAAATAACACAGGTATATCTAATAGCTCATAGTAACGTGTCATTGAGAATCAACCAAATTGAAAATATGAACATATTTGCAAAGAGGTACTATATCTTTGCAAACATGTTAATATTTTCAATGTGGTTGATCTCCATTGGCTCCCTGGTGAAGCACTCATCTTTGTTCTTGAGATTACACAGATGAACGAAGACTCTGGCAACTGTCAGTCAGTTACTATGAATACTACTAATATTTGAGGGCTGCACATTAAGCGATTTTTATTTCACACTTTCCAAAGAGAATCGAGAATTTCAACAGAGCATGGAATGATTTTTTATTACTCAAAAATGTTTGTTTTTCATTTTGCTGCTATACATAAATCTTTTCTGTTGATGTAAAAAAAAAAGATTTCCAGCTTCCAGCTTGTTTTTAAACAGCTCATCGGAAAATAAGATGAGTACATTTTGAAATGAGCTGTTTTTATGTGCGTTCTTGAGCAAGATGAAAAAGGAGAAGTTTGTCGGTGTTGAAATGTTGAGATGTACAGTAGAAGATGTTCTGTTGTGACAACAACAAAGTTTTGTCGTGATAGACTTTTTGTGGCACCAGTAACACTTGTACTTATTTTGTGCATGACTTTTGAGAAAGCTTAACAAGACGCAAGAGGGAATAATAGTTTTGAATCCTTATTTAACATTATCCTTCAACCCATGATCATTCTGATTTCGTACCATTATATACCTTTCTGGAGAGCGCCAAATACGTCCCAGGAGCTAGGTTTTTTTTTTTTTTTTTCAACTTCTGTCATTCTGAAAACGTACTTCTATATACATTTATGGAGAGCATCAAATTTGTCCTGGGAGGTATGTTTTTTTTTGCAGTTTTTGTTTTCGCGAATCCACCAGAGGCCGCTGTGTACGCTTTTTTAAATCTCAAATTTCTCTCGTGAGTGCCATTTGCAGCTGATGTTTTCTCGTAATTCCACCAGAGGCTGATGTCGACTGACTGTTTGACTGACTGAATGACTGACTGACTGACTGATCGACTGACCCACCCTCCCCTTCCCTAAACCGAACCAATAGTATTTTAAAAATCACAGATTGACCAGCGCTCATCCACTTCCCAAAACCCAACTGACAAATTTAGAAAAGAAATTCAGAAAAAGAAAAGCCCTCGTCTGATTTTAACCACGTTTTACCATATTCTCACCCTGTTATTTAATTATTTTATTTTTTGGCTTCTGTTTTTGTCTTACCTGCTTTCTGGAACCGTTTTTCACTGGACTCGAACCCTGTCGTTGTGGTCATCTCCTCTCTGTGTCTCAAGTCCACTGACATACATGGCGAGCTACTGGTAACAGTCGGAAAACCGTCCATACGAAGGTAAGCGGTCAGCTGGTAAGTGTGAAAAGGAACGGCATCATACCGCCCCATAGCATTCATTTAAAAAATCTCCAGAAAGGTATACAGGGCTACGTTTTCAGAATGAGCCTATGTTGGTTTTTGTTTTCGCGAATCCACCAGAGGCCGCTATTTACACTATTTGACATCTACAATTTCTCTCGGGAGTGCAATTCGCTCCTGCTGTTCTCACATGGGCACTGTCAGCTGACTGACTGATCGACTGACCCAACCTCCTCCTTCCCTAAACCCAACCAATAGTGTTTTCAAAAGCACAGATTCCACAGGGAGGTAAGCGATCAGCAGGAAAAGAATGGCATCATACCGCCCCATATCGTACATTTTAAAGACAAAATCCAGCCATATGTCAGTGGGGTGGCACAGTAGGTAGTGTTGTTGCCTCACAGCAAAAAGGTCGCTGGTTCGAGCCTCGGCTGGATTAGTTGGCGTTTTTGTGTGGAGTTTGCATGTTCTCCCCGCATTCGCGTGGGTTTCCTCCGGGTGCTCCGGTTTCCCCCACAAGTCCAAAGACATGCGGTACAGGTGAATTGGGTAGGCTAAATTGCCCGTAGTGTACGTATGAGTGTGAATGAGTGTGTATGGATGTTTGCAAGAGATGGCTGGAAGGGCATCCGCTGCTTAAAACGTGCTGGATAAGTTGGCGGTTCATTCCACTGTGGCGACCCCAGATTAATAAAGGGACTAAACCGAAAAAGAAAATGAATGAATGAATGACAGCCATACGTACCTAAGGCTACATAATTCACGCTCTCCAGAAATGTATAGGGCTACATTTTCAGAATAAGCCTATATGTAGCAAATCCAATGGCTTGAAAAAAGTTTTAATAATCATGAACTGGAAGATTATCTTCTGAACTGCTTTGATGCCTTTCTGTGGAACTCATTTCGGTCCCACTTTATATTAAGTGTCGCTTATACCTGTGAACTTACATGGTAATTAGATGTGTAAGTAGTATGTAACTACAGTGTATGTACACACTGGTACAGAGTATTTACTTGTGTATACTGGTGTAACTACACTCATGTAACAACCAACTGAATAGTATGTGTAAGTACAAATGTGTAACAGGACATTGGTAACAACACTAGGAAAGTACACATCTGTAACAAGAATTATGTAAGTGCATTGTGTAACAACAATATGTACTTGCAGATGTTTTCCCACTTCCACACCTGTTTGCAGATCATGTACTTGTGAACACTGTATGGCTGCATTAGAAGGTTTCACCTTGTGATACAAGTGTACTTGCATGGTAAATCCACAGGATCCACTCAATATAAAGTGTGAAATGGTCACAAATTACTGTTCATACATTCATTCATTTTCTTTTCGGCTTAGATGGGTTGCAGCTGGAAGGGCATTCACTGTGTAAAACATATGCTGGATAAGTTGGCGGTTCATTCCGCTGTGGCGACCCCAGATTAATAAAGGGACTAGGCCGAAACAAAAATGAATTTTATTTTAAACTTTATATTATGGACTGTTCCTGTGGAGTTACCATGTAACTACACTGTTATTAAAGTGTTGCATAGGCGTTTTTCCAAGTGTTTGCTGAAAGTACACTAAAAATGGATCTATGACTTTATCTGACAAAAAAACATCACAGCTAAGATGATAAACTTTTTTTTTTTACAAGAAGGCCAAGCTGTGATACTAAAGGGCCACACTAATGGGATCATGTGCCAATTTTTACTCCCACCGGTTCGCGCTTTTCCCTGTCTATGTGCATTCTTTAGCACATTAATATAGCTGCAGCAGTCAATTGAGTGTATATCTGTGAATGTTTAATTTACAGCATAACCCGAAGATGACATAGCGCTAGCCAACCCGATTCTTAAGACAAATAACCGAAGAGTTTGACTGAAAATTGGCAGCAAAAACAGTTATGTTGATTCATTCCAAACTGTCATCATACAGACTCGCCTACTATCCATAAAGTGTCTCATTAAGAAAGTAATTAGCAGAGTTTATATGCGTGTACATAAAGGCCTACTTACACTTGAAGAACATGCTTCCAGCTGTATCAACATATCATGTTTAAAATGGGTTTCTGTCTGACTTGGTCACAACGTGGGTGGACAAAATAAACAATGGAAGTGTTTTTGGATCCCTGGTGATGTGAGAAAATGTGGCAGAGCAACAGGATGAGAAAAATTAAGGAGGTATATTATGTGTTTGGAGCTATAGTTTGTGGAAAGGAGGAATTAAGCCATGGATGATGTCATGAATGATTACTCCCTGTGACTAAAGATGTCTTTTTTTTTGCTCTCTGAGGAAGTTCAGTGTTAAGCATGTTCTGTTTTAATAAGGAGTTTTGTATTTAAGTGGAGTCTTTAATTTCACATACCATCTATTTGCTGTTTAGTATTATTTAATTCTTGCGAAAGTAAGCGTTTAGGCTCCCTCAGATTCGCATTTGGATTCAGATTTCAAGTTCTGTTTGATATGAATTTGGATTTGTAAATGCGTGTGGATTACAATAAAGATTTGGGTTTACATTCAAATCAGTTTCACTTTTGATGTACGGGGCGGGCCATTTATATGGATACACCTTAATAAATTACATAGACAATTGCCTTCAGATGACCCCAAAGATAAAAGTCTAAAGGGGTCAGATCAGGAGACCTTGGGGCCCATTCAACTTGCCCACGACGACCAATTCATTTCTTAGGAAACTGTATTCAGGAAACCATTCCCATTTTATTAAGGTGTATCCATATTAATGGCCCACCCTGTAGATTGAATTCACCCAGCAGGCACACAATGTTAATATTAGGTTAGATTTAGGCCATGATGTCAGGTGACCAAAATTCAATGTCTAGCCAGCATGTAAGGACAACGTTATTTTGATGTCCAATAACAACGTCAAATGATATTTGGTTGATTTTAGGTTGCGTAGGGATAGACTAAAATCCAACCACGAGCCAACATTTTAAACCATCGTCATATTGATGTCAAATACTGACATATATTTGTCACGTATGACAACCAAAATCTAACGTCTGATAGACGTCATATTGGTAACGTCCACACAACATCAAGCTGTAACATCATTAGACATTGATATTTGGTTGTTTTTAGGTTGTGTTAGAAAGTGACCAAAATCCAATGTCTGTCCGACATTGGACACTGACATTGGGTTCTGACGTCAACCCGATTTTCATTTCCACCCAAAATTCAACTGTCCCCCGACGTTGGGGTACAACGTCAATCTGACGTCATGTTGACATCCTGTGCATGCTGTGCACATTTGATACGTGTTTGCATTCATATTATATGAAGACAGGTTTGGATTTTGAAGTGAGGGTAGATTTCGTGAAATATATTGTAGGGAAAATTTACAGTTTGAACCCAAAGAATGACCAGTCTGTCAGACGTAGAAGAGCCGGAGTCAGAGATTCAAATAAATAAAGTTTACTGAAGATAGTTTGCAGTTTCATCAGCAGAAGCCAGCTTCAAAACTCGCAATGAGTTCCTATAGCCACTCTGCTTACAATCACAAATCAATAACCATTATACTCTCACATAACGTCATTAACTGCGTCATACATATATGTGTTTTAACTTGATTGGTTAAAGCAGATAGACTTAGAAAATTTCCACGTGGGTGGGTGCGTGCGTACAACTCTCAATATCTCAAGCATACAAATGTCAGATATCCACAAGGCTGTTTAGAGCTGACCCCAGACCTGTGAAAGTATCTGCAATCGAATAGAGCACACACACACTCAAAATACAATCTGTTTCTTACCCAAGGCTGAGTGTACCAAAACTGGTTAAAAACCGGTATAATCTACATTCAGGCTGCTAGATTCTCACTACACAAAGTCTTTCTTGAATAAAAAGGAAAATCACTTTAAACAGAATTAACACATAATAATAAAAATATCAAAATCAGTTTAGACAGTATTAACACACAGCAATACAAATAAGAAAACAGTTGTTTTCAATCATCAAGCCTTTCCGTTCCACTTAAGGTCTCTATGACATCTGACCTGGATTGGTGGCTCCTGAAAATAGTTACAAAGAGGCAGGCAAATGCACTGAACATTCTTATAATATATTAAACAGTGTGTTAACTTTAGTCATTAGTCAAAATCATTTCAAGATTAAATACTGATTTAAAAATTCATATTAATAAAGTTATAAGAAAAGAATAAACATTGATCCATGCTGGGACAGATTGGAACGCAGAAATCCGAATCCATCAATATATTCAGATTTATATGAATTTAGATTTAGATTTGGAAGTTAATCTGTATTTCGATAAAACATTTTGAGTTACATTCAGATACATTTAAATTTAGATTTGGATTTGGTTATGTTTATGAGTTTGCATTCAGATTTAAAATTCACATGTAAAATTTCATTTTTTTAATGTGTTAAACAGAAACTTAGGCAAGCTTGGGAACATACTCTGCTGCTTAGTTACATTCATTTTGTCACTATTTTAATGGCCGTGTGTGTCATGATGTCACTACACATGCACGTGTATTTTTTGTTTGTAAAAAAAGAGAAGAACTAAAGCAGAATTAACATTGGTGTTGCTTTTCCTTTTAAATACAACTGCAAATCTGAAATAAAATATACCAAGATTGCAGTTTTTCATTTGAACAGGTTATTGTAGCCTGATTAATTGCATTGTTTTGTAATGTAAATATTAAATATGTATTTGTTAGCACCACTGCCACATTCTAAGTTGTCTAAGTTCATTATTACTCTAATGTTACATGCTTTGCACTGTAATGTTGTCACACCAATAAATAAGACATTAGATAATCTGAAAGCATTTCATTCAACCCTCCACCAATGCTGTCAATCATGATGCTTTGCAGACTCTACTCTAGCTGTCTACCGATTTCAATGGAGAGTAGCTAAAGTCTGCTTTCAATACAAATGAAATACAAAAGTACAAATGAAATCGAAACTAACCATATGATTTTGTTAGCTCGCATTGCTAGTTCATTGGTGCATGTCATAAAAATGCCTATAAAAATAGTTTGCCCATGTTATCTAAAATTAAAATCTGAAAATGCACTTCCTGTTTGTTTTCAGTTAAATTCTCAGATTACGTCTGTATGAGGAATTGGGCCTGGCTAACATACTTAACCACGCCCCTTCAACTGGCAGTTTTGACAACAAACAGAAATGGTGAGGAGGAGTGTGTCTGTTAGATTGTACTAAATCTCCCGAAACACTTTTCCAATCAGCACACAGTAGAAAAAACAAGCCACGCCCACTGTTTTCTCATTTAATATTTCGTTTCTCTAGAAACTGCGTCACAATACGTAAAAAAAAAACAAAAAAAAAACGCTTGCATCTTGCTGTCAATGTGGACTTTAAAGGTGCTAAAGGTGTTTGGTAGTTGCAGAACTGGCAACGCTGGAATTCATGAGAGAAAGTGTGGCATGGACCCTTTTCACATTTCCGGGTGTCTCAGTAGCGGAATTCGTCATTGTTGGGTAAACTTCAGTGAATGGGAGAGTACTTTTTTTTTTACAATCCTATTTGCTGAAATATTAAAAGAAGAACTCCACGATGATGTTAAGACTTTTAGAAAAAGGAAAAAAGAGACTGTGTGAGACGGCAGCCAGAAGAGAAAACAACGTCAAATTTACTGCCCACAGGCACTACTTTACAAACGCCTTGCTCAAGCGCTAATACATTTTTTATAATTTGATGCAAAGATGATATAGTACATACATAGATACAGTTGAAGTCAGAATTATTAGCCCCCCTGAATTATTACTCCCCTGTTTATTTTTGTCCCCAATTTCTGTTTAACAGAGAGAAGATTTTTTTCTACACATTTCTAAACATAATAGTTTTAATAACTCATTTCTAATAACTGATTTAATATATCTTTGCCATAATGACAGTAAATACGTAATATTTGACTAGATATTTTTCAAGACACTTCTATACAGCTTAAAGTGACATTTAAAGGCTTAACTAGGCAGGTTAGGGTAATTAGGCAAGTTATTGTATAATGATGGTTTGTTCTGTAGACTATCAAAAAAAAAAAAAAATAGCTGAAAGGGGCTAATAATTTTGTCCCTAAAATGGCTTTTAAAAAATTAAAAACTGCTTTTATTTTAGCTGGAATAAAACAAATAAGACTTTCTCCAGAAGAAAACATATTATCATATATTATCATATACTGTGAAAATTTCCTTGCTTTGTTACATATCGTTTGGCAAATATTTAAAAAGAAGAAAAAAAATCAAGAGGGGGCTAATAATTCTGACTTCAACTGTACATATGATGTTCACACATTAAAAAAAAAAATCCAAATGTAAAAACTTTAAAGGATTTAGGATGCTGATGACTGTTAAACACGTCATAAAAGTCTTGTGAAAAGGGTCCAATGTGGTAAGCTCTAAAGTGAATCTTAAGCTACAACTGCTAAAAATCAGTCCTTGAAAAAATCTCTTAAATCTTTTGTTTTGAATTAATGTTTGCTTTGAAATTGTGAGATATTAAATAAAAAATGTACATTTATATTGTTAAACTTTGTATTTTCTCAATTTGCACACACAATTATGGTATGTGTCTCTCTTGTTCTCCCTCTCCAAGGGTGTTAGCAGCCCCTCCTTGTTTCTTTGGGTCCTGACTCCGTCTCTTTGCCTGTGGCTGGAACAGCTGTTGCAGGGCTGAGGATTCTGGGTACACAGCACTGGGGCACCGCTGCCAGTCATGCTCATCCTCAGCACAGCTGCCACTCTCTCCATGCACAGAAACTCCAGCAAAACTTCATGGCAAAGCCCTCTTCCTGTGAGTTGCTTTCAGAGATACACACATGAATGTGTACAGAATGTGATTGTCATTCCTCTGGGTGGATGTGATGCATTGCACAATGAAATTCAGTCAGCGCTCTTCCCTCATTGAGAGAGCTTCCAAAATATAACCCATGGGATGCAGCTCACTGATTACTTTACAAGGATCATTTCTCCAACAGGACACGCTCTCACCAGGCCAACAATTTAATCTTAGCATGTGGATTACTCTTACTGCCTCCATTTATTTAACAAAAAAAAATGTACATATTTGTGTCTTAACTAAGTTATTTTAAAATATTTTCAATCATCTATTCTGCATAATCCAACTCTCACCCCCTAAATTCCATCTTGGCCTGCAACAATGCTGTTGGCCATTGAATGCTTTTGGAAATAAATAATAAAGCTGGAACAAACGACACAACATTTGCCCAGATTTTTGCCCCAATTTGCAGTCTGGACGAGTCGAATCCAGTTGCTGGAAGTCAAAGCCAGCCTGCGAATTTGATTAGACAGATTCCATATAAAATCATGATTGGGACAAACCCCAATTTTGGAACATGTGGTTTGCCTAAAATCGCATGAAATTTAAGTAGGTGCTAGATTTGAATTTAATTTAATCTTACTGTACATTATGGCCATTAAAAGGTATGTTATACAGTGGTGTCGTGCAAACTGCGTAGACCAGGGCTATTCAATTAGATTGTCATGGGGGCCAGTTCATGAAAAGCATCCCAAATGAGGGGCCGGAGAAATATGACTTGCAATATAAGTGATGTCTACATTAAAACGTAATATATTGTATTTTGAAACTACATAACATCACGGCATTGTACAATGTGGCTTTTTTTTACAAACATATTCAAATGTTGTATTTCAAAGCACAACAAATTCAGTGTATTGCTTAAGTAGGCTTCTTCGAAATTTAAACACATTCATACAGTATGTTTTAAACTGCGTAACAATTAGGGATGCAGCGATTATAGATTTTGGTTGTACGATTATAGTACTATATGAAGAATAATCTTTCACTGTTATCACCATTATTATGCATTTATTAAATTCAAAACACTACTAGTTTAGAAAATTCAGTAACTACAAATAATACAGAACAAAATATTAATACAAAACAAACAATAGTCCATTTCTTTCTTAGGACATAAAAATAAATGAAAAAGTTTTTGATTTAAACATGAGTGATAATTTTACAATGAAAATAAATGACAGAACAATGAATAAATAAATACAAATAAGAATAAATTAAAATAGTATTTGCCTAATGTTAATATAAGCTTTATATTAGGTAAGTATTTAAATCAACTGTTGTTATCATCTGCGTTCATACATACATAATCATTTAAATATTTGTAATAATTCGTCTAACAAATCTTTTGTTTACATTGTTCTGAAAACCACGCACAACTGTCACTATTACAGCATGAGATTTCTACTGTGTGCACCTGGAGGACGCGAGTGCCTCGGTCCGCTCTACGAGCCGTGCGCGCACCGCTCCCAATACACGCACGTCTCCATTGGAAATAATGAACTTGCGCGCGGAAAAGACACAATATGTGAATGGCCTGCTGCTATAGTTAATCCAATGTGCGTGCGTATTAATCTCGGTATAAGCTCGGTATAAGCTGCCTTCAACTGCAGCTCGTGCTGTATTGAACAGACGCACGTCACTTCATAACTATGGCAGCCGTTTTTCGACTGAACTAAATTTATTTTTGATGTCTTGGTCACACTTGGTGAAGCATAGGGGTTTTCAGCATCAGGGGTTTGTGCTCCCTCAGATAGGTTGAGTGAGTGAGAGCATGGAGAATGCGGAGCGTCGTCCTGATTGTCCTCCATAGGCTGGTCTGGCTCCTCTGTATCATCCTCAGGTTCCTCTTTCCTCCAAGGTTGGTAATGAGGGCCGGGTTCAGCTCGCGGGCTGCCAGTTGAATAGCCCTGGCGTAGACCCTTCCAGCAAGAGGGTCTTTAATAGTTCATTTTGCAATAAAAGAATTGACTGCCATAATCATGATTTTTTTTCAGTCATTTATTGTCTTTTTCGGCTTAGTCCCTTTATTATTCTGGGGTCACCACAGCGGAATGAACCACCAACCTATCCAGCTTATGCTTTAGGCAGTGAATGCCCTTCCAGCTGCAACCCTTTACTGGGAAACATCCATACACACTCATTTACACACATACACTACGGACAATTTAGCTTACCCAATTTACCTGTACCACATGTCTTTGTGGTACGTGTGGCGGAAACCGAAGCAGATAGAGGAAACCCACGCCAACTCCACACAGAAATGCCAACTGACCCGCCAAGGCTCAAACCAGCGACCTTCTTGCTGTGCGGCGATTGTGCTACTCACTGTCACCGTGATGCCCTGATTTTTTTAGACAATGTAAAGAAAAAACAATGAAATCATGCTTTTTTTAAAAGTCATAGTAAAAGTCATAATTTTTTTTACTTTTTAAACTTTTTTTTTTACTTTAACATACATAATGTCCCGTTCTTCAAGCATTTTTTTGCACAATGTGAAAGTGCCCATCTGACGTTAATGTATGAATTATTTAAGTGAAACATATTTCGTGTATGAATTTCAATGGATTATAGTGTTTTTATTGGTAGCTATCTGTTTCTTTTGTTTATTAAGGTGGCATTTAGAAAATCGAAATTCATATAGAAAATAAAACATTTTAAAAAGGTTTTTGGGGGCTCCACGGACTGCAAAAACAAAAATTCAGACATACTACATCTGTCATCATCACATGACATTATTAGACCCACACGGAATCTGCACGTGCTGAAATTAGCTGATTTCGGCAGATTTTTTGCCCATCGTTGACTTTGTATTTTTACATTGACTATTGTATTTATTTACTTGTCTAAATGTGTGCAAAATAATATTTATTCAGTTTTTAAATTAAAGTAATATTATTGACATGAAAATGTTCATATGATTGTTTACAATACAGTTTGTAAGTAATAATTTCTGTCTTTTAGTACAGTGTTTCTCAACCACGTTCCTGGAGCACCACCAGCAAACACACCTGATTCAGATCATCAGCTCATTGATAGAGACTGGCTGTTTCTCAATTCTAAGAATGCTGAAAATGGACTCATGTTTTTGTGGAGACTGTCTTGCCAAGTTATCTTGGAAGTACGAACTCGGGAGACCGTGAAAAATGAGAAATGAGATGCTGCGTTCTTCCAGATGGTCACATGACCTTCACGTGTTTTTAACGAAAAATTATTTAAGCATTACAGCATTCATACAGCAATTTATAGTTTTTCCCCTTCTCACAATATGTACTATGTATAAAGACCTTACAAATATACATTGCACAATACAAATAAAGTTGGTTTTGATGTGAATTTCAGCAAATAAACACTCTTAATGTGTTTATGCCTTTGTTAAGATTTTCATGGTGATGTTTACTTTCACCGTCTCATTTAGGGAAACTCCCGAGACAAGTTATATCTCTGAACCTTAATAATAAATCCTATATAAAATGCTGCACTTCCCACCTCCTTTATTCAGCCGCAATGACTTCTGGGACTTCTAAAGCGAGTTTTGCACTGAAGTCTGCATCCAAGCGTCCTCGATATCAAGAACACATCCGGGAACTTTCATGCAGCCTCCGTTCTTCCGGTCTGGAGTTTTGGAACTGAACTTTGGCGGTTGATGAGAACACTAGGGACGAAAGATCGCTGAAGAACGCATATTGAGAAACAGCCACTGAAAGACCTATAATGGGTGAGACCAACAAAAGAGATATTAAAAACATGCAGTGTTGGTGGTCCTCCAGGAATGTGGTTGAGAAATACTGTAGATGATAGTATATGAGAGACTTGCTTTGTTCACCAAACAAGTGAATCTAATTGGGTTTGCGTTGTAAACATTAAATAAATGTTAAAAAGTATAATTTTTTTCATTCATATAATACGTTTTTAGTTATGATACTCCCAAAATCATTCTGCATAAATCCGCCAAATTTTAATTTTTTTTTTTCCAAAATTCTCTGTCCTCAGATTCTGTCAGGCTCTACTTATCAGCAACAGATGCAGTTGCTTGTAGTAAATACAGTTTATTTTACTTTACCTCTAGTCTATTGACCCTTGTGTTGTTCCAAACTACTGCACTATACTTTACTATACTATTTGTTTGTTTGGAATATGAAAATGTCAATACTCTCAAAATCCAGTGGTTCTGTGTTTGGTGTTTGATATCCTCATAAGCCCATCATGATTGTTTTGTGGAATTTATCATACACCTAGTGCATCAGTTGTGTTTGGAATGACTTGAACGTTTGGTGCAAGAGGATTGTTTTTTGCTCTGTATTTGCAAAGACAACAAGTATATGATCACTGGTATTTTAAAAATCTGCTTTTAAGAGTCATGTGGTGTAAGAATCCAGCCTTAAGGCCAGCAATGGCCTGGCAATGTGATATTCAGAGAATCTTTATTCTGAAGTGATTAATGACTTAATCGCAGGGAGTAATTCATGGTAAGATGTTCTGCTCGAGGTCACAGATATTTCAGCTCTACAGATGCTAGTTCACTGACACAACCTTGAGATAAAGTCTACAGTCTGTTTGCTTGTGACATTGAACTTAAGCTACTAGATCACCATATACTGCCCTGAGAAAAAAACTATTCATTTGAACTTAGCTCTAATCTACTCTACCAATCCTCATGTTGTATCAAACTTATGCTATACTATACTATACTATACTATACTATACTATACTATACTATACTATACTATACTGTACTATGAA
>CAIGQS010000211.1:0-35000 GCA_903798195.1 Danio kyathit
AACACTACTGTACCTCACCAAAGATTATTATTCATAAATTGAAGGTTGTAGTAACTTTATGGAGACCAAACCAACTTACTACAGGCGATATTTTGTCAAAACCATCTTTACTGTACATACAGTAGTCAAATACACAAATAAAAACACTACTGTATTTCACCAAAGATTTTTATTCATAATTTGAAGGTTGTAGTAACTTCCTGGAGACCAGACCAACTTACTACAGGCGATATTTTGTCAAAACCATCTTTACTGTACATACAGTAGTCAAATAGACAAATAAAAACACTACTGTATTTCACCAAAGATTATTATTCATAATTTGAAGGTTGTAGTAACTTCACAGAGACCAGATCAACTTACTACAGGCGATATTTTGTCAAAACCATCCTTACTGTACATACAGTAGTCAAATAGACAAATAAAAACACTACTTTATTTCACCAAAGATTTTTATTCATATTTTGAAGGTTGTAGTAACTTCATGGAGACCAGACCAACTTACTACAGGCGATATTTTGTCAAAACCATCCTTACTGTACATACAGTAGTCAAATAGACAAATAAAAACACTACTGTATTTCACCAAAGATTTTTATTCATAAATTGAAGGTTGTAGTAACTTTATGGAGACCAAACCAACTTACTACAGGCGATATTTTGTCAAAACCATCTTTACTGTACATACAGTAGTCAAATAGACAAATAAAAACACTACTGTATTTCACCAAAGATTATTATTCATATTTTGAAGGTTGTAGTAACTTCACAGACACCAGACCAACTTACTACAGGCGATATTTTGTCAAAACCATCCTTACTGTACATACAGTAGTCAAATAGACAAATAAAAACACTACTGTATTTCACCAAAGATTATTATTCATAATTTGAAGGTTGTAGTAACTTCACAGAGACCAGACCAACTTACTACAGGCGATATTTTGTCAAAACCATCCTTACTGTACATACAGTAGTCAAATAGACAAATAAAAACACTACTGTACCTCACCAAAGATTTTTATTCGTATTTTGAAGGTTGTAGTAACTTCATGGAGACCAGACCAACTTACTACAGGCGATATTTTGTCAAAACCATCCTTACTGTACATACAGTAGTCAAATAGACAAATAAAAACACTACTGTATTTCACCAAAGATTATTATTCATATTTTGAAGGTTGTAGTAACTTCATGGAGACCAGACCAACTTACTACATGTGATATTTTGTCAAAACCACCCTTACTGTACATACAGTAGTCAAATAGACAAATAAAAACACTACTGTACCTCACCAAAGATTTTTATTCGTATTTTGAAGGTTGTAGTAACTTCACAGAGACCAGACCAACTTACTACAGGCGATATTTTGTCAAAACCATCTTTACTGTACATACAGTAGTCAAATAGACAAAAAAAAACACTACTGTATTTCACCAAAGATTATTATTCATAATTTGAAGGTTGTAGTAACTTCACAGAGACCAGACCAACTTACTACAGGATATATTTTGTCAAAACCATCCTTACTGTACATACAGTAGTCAAATAGACAAATAAAAACACTACTGTATTTCACCAAAGATTTTTATTCATATTTTGAAGGTTGTAGTAACTTCATGGAGACCAGACCAACTTACTACAGGCGATATTTTGTCAAAACCATCCTTACTGTACATACAGTAGTAAAATAGACAAATAAAAACACTACTGTACCTCACCAAAGATTATTATTCATATTTTGAAGGTTGTAGTAACTTCACAGAGACCAGACCAACTTACTACAGGCGATATTTTGTCAAAACCATCCTTACTGTACATACAGTAGTCAAATAGACAAAAAAAAACACTACTGTATTTCACCAAAGATTATTATTCATAATTTGAAGGTTGTAGTAACTTCACAGAGACCAGACCAACTTACTACAGGATATATTTTGTCAAAACCATCCTTACTGTACATACAGTAGTCAAATAGACAAATAAAAACACTACTGTATTTCACCAAAGATTATTATTCATATTTTGAAGGTTGTAGTAACTTCATGGAGACCAGACCAACTTACTACAGGCGATATTTTGTCAAAACCATCTTTACTGTACATACAGTAGTCAAATAGACAAATAAAAACACTACTGTACCTCACCAAAGATTATTATTCATATTTTGAAGGTTGTAGTAACTTTACAGAGACCAGACCAACTTACTACAGGCGATATTTTGTCAAAACCATCTTTACTGTACATACAGTAGTCAAATAGACAAATAAAAACACTACTGTATTTCACCAAAGATTTTTATTCATATTTTGAAGGTTGTAGTAACTTCATGGAGACCAGACCAACTTACTACAGGCGATATTTTGTCAAAACCATCCTTACTGTACATACAGTAGTCAAATAGACAAATAAAAACACTACTGTACCTCACCAAAGATTATTATTCATATTTTGAAGGTTGTAGTAACTTCATGGAGACCAGACCAACTTACTACAGGCGATATTTTGTCAAAACCATCCTTACTGTACATACAGTAGTCAAATAGACAAATAAAAACACTACTGTACCTCACCAAAGATTATTATTCATATTTTGAAGGTTGTAGTAACTTTACAGAGACCAGACCAACTTACTACAGGCGATATTTTGTCAAAACCATCCTTACTGTACATACAGTAGTCAAATAGACAAATAAAAACACTACTGTATTTCACCAAAGATTTTTATTCATATTTTGAAGGTTGTAGTAACTTCATGAAGACCAGACCAACTTACTACAGGCGATATTTTGTCAAAACCATCCTTACTGTATATACAGTAGTCAAATAGACAAATAAAAACACTACTGTATTTCACCAAAGATTTTTATTCATATTTTGAAGGTTGTAGTAACTTCATGAAGACCAGACCAACTTACTACAGGCGATATTTTGTCAAAACCACCCTTACTGTACATACAGTAGTCAAATAGACAAATAAAAACACTACTGTATTTCACCAAAGATTATTATTCATATTTTGAAGGTTGTAGTAACTTTATGGAGACCAGACCAACTTACTACAGGCGATATTTTGTCAAAACCATCTTTACTGTACATACAGTAGTCAAATAGACAAATAAAAACACTACTGTATTTCACCAAAGATTATTATTCATATTTTGAAGGTTGTAGTAATTTCATGGAGACCAGACCAACTTACTACAGGCGATATTTTGTCAAAACCATCTTTACTGTACATACAGTAGTCAAATAGACAAATAAAAACACTACTGTATTTCACCAAAGATTTTTATTCATATTTTGAAGGTTGTAGTAACTTCATGAAGACCAGACCAACTTACTACAGGCGATATTTTGTCAAAGCCACTCTTACTGTACATACAGTAGTCAAATAGACAAATAAAAACACTACTGTACCTCACCAAAGATTATTATTCATATTTGAAGGTTGTAGTAACTTCATGGAGACCAGACCAACTTACTACAGGCGATATTTTGTCAAAACCATCCTTACTGTACATACAGTAGTCAAATAGACAAATAAAAACACTACTGTATTTCACCAAAGATTATTATTCATATTTTGAAGGTTGTAGTAACTTCATGGAGACCAGACCAACTTACTACAGGCGATATTTTGTCAAAACCATCTTTACTGTACATACAGTAGTCAAATAGACAAATAAAAACACTACTGTACCTCACCAAAGATTATTATTCATATTTTGAAGGTTGTAGTAACTTTACAGAGACCAGACCAACTTACTACAGGCGATATTTTGTCAAAACCATCTTTACTGTACATACAGTAGTCAAATAGACAAATAAAAACACTACTGTATTTCACCAAAGATTTTTATTCATATTTTGAAGGTTGTAGTAACTTCATGGAGACCAGACCAACTTACTACAGGCGATATTTTGTCAAAACCATCCTTACTGTACATACAGTAGTCAAATAGACAAATAAAAACACTACTGTACCTCACCAAAGATTATTATTCATATTTTGAAGGTTGTAGTAACTTCATGGAGACCAGACCAACTTACTACAGGCGATATTTTGTCAAAACCATCCTTACTGTACATACAGTAGTCAAATAGACAAATAAAAACACTACTGTATTTCACCAAAGATTTTTATTCATATTTTGAAGGTTGTAGTAACTTCATGAAGACCAGACCAACTTACTACAGGCGATATTTTGTCAAAACCATCCTTACTGTACATACAGTAGTCAAATAGACAAATAAAAACACTACTGTATTTCACCAAAGATTATTATTCATATTTTGAAGGTTGTAGTAACTTTATGGAGACCAGACCAACTTACTACAGGCGATATTTTGTCAAAACCATCCTTACTGTATATACAGTAGTCAAATAGACAAATAAAAACACTACTGTATTTCACCAAAGATTATTATTCATATTTTGAAGGTTGTAGTAACTTTATGGAGACCAGACCAACTTACTACAGGCGATATTTTGTCAAAACCATCTTTACTGTACATACAGTAGTCAAATAGACAAATAAAAACACTACTGTATTTCACCAAAGATTTTTATTCATATTTTGAAGGTTGTAGTAACTTCATGAAGACCAGACCAACTTACTACAGGCGATATTTTGTCAAAGCCACTCTTACTGTACATACAGTAGTCAAATAGACAAATAAAAACACTACTGTACCTCACCAAAGATTATTATTCATATTTTGAAGGTTGTAGTAACTTCATGGAGACCAGACCAACTTACTACAGGCGATATTTTGTCAAAACCATCCTTACTGTACATACAGTAGTCAAATAGACAAATAAAAACACTACTGTATTTCACCAAAGATTATTATTCATATTTTGAAGGTTGTAGTAACTTCATGGAGACCAGACCAACTTACTACAGGCGATATTTTGTCAAAACCATCTTTACTGTACATACAGTAGTCAAATAGACAAATAAAAACACTACTGTACCTCACCAAAGATTATTATTCATAATTTGAAGGTTGTAGTAACTTCCTGGAGACCAGACCAACTTACTACAGGCGATATTTTGTCAAAACCATCCTTACTGTACATACAGTAGCAGTGCTGCCAACTCTCACGCGTTCGGCGTGAGAGTCACGCAATTGACAGTATTCTCACGCTCTCACGCCACACATCCATTTTCTCACGCAGGAAAATCATCCTGTGAATATTTTTCCCGTTGTAATAAAGACGGTGTTAAAGATATTTATTGCTTTATAATGATGTTATTCTCTCTATGTGCAACCGATCCAACGCTGGTGAAAGCAATGTAATAGAAAAAGAAACTGACGCATGCGCACAGAAAACAAAAATTGTTTACAACATTTTTCAGGCCACTCTCAAAGAAATACAACATAATTTGATTTGAATTATATATATATTTTCACTTTACTTTTTCATAGTTATGGTCGTTGTTTTTGTTCTGAATAAATGTTGACACTTGTTTATAAAAACATCGACAACATAAATGTAAAATAAACATAAAACGCGACATGAGCAACGAAAAGCGAAATGCTAAATTAATTAAAAAATATAATGATATGTGTTTAAATTAATTATTACTTATTGTTTATGGAACATTCTTTAATCGTAAGTGTAATTGCGCAGTAAAAAAAACTAGTTTAAACTCATTTGCAAGAATGTGACACTATTATGACTTTCTTTTCTTTTTCACTCTTTTATAACCTGTTTTAACACATTTTAATCTGTTTTTAATCATTTTTAATTCGTTTAATCATTTTTATTTTCTTGTTTTTTTATTCTTGTTTATGTAAAGCACTTTGAGTTACCATTGTGTATGAAATGTGCTACAACTTGCCTTGCCTTAAATAAACATTAATAGAAAGACGAAATAATAAAGCAAAACAACCGCACTTCATTTTAATTTAAAGCTTTAAATTTACTTTTTGCATTTAAAGCTGAAAATGGAATATCGTGTCATGTTACTTTTTTCTTTCATTTTATTGGTGTACTCCTTTTCTGCTATTGCCTATGTATGTTCATTTATATATGCAATGAAAAAATATAATTATTAATAAAAATTGAATCTCGTTTATTAAATACATGATACATTTATTGTATAACAGAAAGATACTGTAACCAGAGGATGCGACACAGAAAACAGAGGTGAGGATCCAAATGCAGGTTTATTGGCAAGGTCAGGTAAGCAGTGGTCAATACAGGGGCAAGTAGATGTATGTAACAAATGGGTTATTTTTTAGATTTTCTCCTGTTGCGCTCAACAAACAACCAACTGAACAGAGAAGTGTCTCATGACCTTAAGGTTAACTTTACACCTTTCTCCAAATATCAGTGGGTAAAATATTGACCCTCAAGCATGACCAAAATGACCAGAGAAGGGTCTCTTGACCTTAAGGTTAACTTTCCCCAAATTTCAGGAGGTAAAATATTGACCCTCAAGCATGACCAAAATGACCAGAGAAGGGTCTCTTGACCTTAAGGTTAACTTTCCCCAAATTTCAGGAGGTAAAATATTGACCCTCAAGCATGACCAAAATGACCAGAGAAGGGTCTCTTGACCTTAAGGTTAACTTTCCCCAAATTTCAGGAGGTAGAATATTGACTCTAGATATTCATGCTGACACTACAAACCTCAAATTTGTGCTTTGCAATCAGAAATAATGTGCACCTAGCTGAGAGAGAAGGTGGGCCTGATCAACTCGTACTTCTCTCTTACCTAATAGGCCAACCTTTGGCCAGCATCCAAATTTTGACTATAAAGGTGAGGGTTTCTTGCTGAAACATTGGAAGCTCAGCCGTGGGATAAGCGCGCATCGCCCGGCATTCTCGGACACACGTGTTGGTTTTCCAATGTGACTGCAACGGGCTCCCCAGTCTTTGAAGAGCGAAATGATGGCACGTCTCTGAGGTTGTATATACTTATATCAAATTGCTTGGGGTTTCATTATCTGTCTTTTATTCATGTAAGCTCATCTTTATTTCGCATTATAAGCCTTTTATGCAATTTTGTTGTATTTTGATTAATGATGTTCATGAGTTTGATTCATGATTATTGAATATTATTGTGATAATTGATATCAGCTGTGTGTACCAGCAATAAACAGTTGTATTGCTTGATTAGTATGGTGTATGGACCGTTATTGGTGCCTTCTTTTGTAGATTATCACCACACTTGTCTCACTTGCATAAACACAAACCATACTAAAATCTTTTTGATATGCTGAAACGTTTTACATACTAAAATTTGGGGCGTACTAAAACAATGTATAAGGGCAATCCAGAGTCATAGTCGAAATAGCAGGCAAATGGTCAGAAGGCAGGCAGCATACAGGAATAATCAAACAAAACAAAGCAGAAGTTCAAAACACGGAAGGCAAGGAAACCGCGTTGTAATGTCACTTAACAGATAACAAGACTCAGCGTTTGTGTGTGAGTAGAACTTATAGCGCCCGAATCAGTCCTTGAGCAGCTTCAGCTGAGGGAATGTAATCAGTAATGATCTGGAACATGTGGGTGTGAGCGGAGTGCATGTCGTAGTCCAAAACATGGCGGATTTGTAGTCCATGTGACTGGCAGCGTCCGAAACCGCCTACTACTCAGTAGGTACTGCATTTGAATTTAAACGTACTACTCGGCTGTTAGAAAAGTACGTTCTATTCAGTATGAATGTAAGAAGTATGAATGGAATTCGGACGTACTACATCCGCCATTTTGTCATGGTCACGTGACCTACCTGCGTCAGTTACGTCGCTTTACTTCCATTCATGAATTCTCTCGCGGGGCGTCATGGGATAGTGCAGCGTGCATGGGATGCGCACTTCAGAATCTCGCCGGAAGTAGTAAGTCATCCGGGTACTTCTCGCATACTGATTTTCAATTCTATGAATTCGGACATACTACTGGGCTCGCATACTGATTTTAGCGTACTGTATAGTATGGAAGTGTGCGGTTTCGGATGCAGCCACTGTGTGTGTGTTCACCAGCAATCTCTGGTGGTAGATCGCTGGTGATCATGACAGATACATTTGGTACACATCATTTACAATAATAATAATCATTAGATTATTGATGGTTCAATGGTTCCAATAAAGAATGAAAAACAAGAGAAACAATAGGAAAAAAACAACAGACATCAAACAAACATTGAAGAGATATTAATAGATCATGTGATCTGAGGATAGATACACAATAGAGAAGAGATTGAGAGTGAAGAGGGCAAAATAATATGATAACAGCACTATAGAGATTTATTAGATTATACATATTAAAGGTTGTGCAAATTGTATATGTTTTGAGTGCTTTCTTGTTAAGTGAATCTGGAATCATAAGTTATTTTTAATCTCTTGTATAGATGCTATAAATACTGGCATCCAGTGGTGTAGTCCTTGCTATACGCACGTATACTCAGTATGCCTACACTCTAAAAAATATTGTGTAGACCAAACAAAAAAAAATTTACGCAACAGTTTGCATCAATATATTCAAGTTACAGACAACAAACTTTATTATGTTAGCCAAATGGCCTTTTCCTCTTCAATCAGTGGCACTTTTACATAGCATAAACTCCATTTTTTAAGTTGAGTACTCAAAAAATGAAGCGGTTTTAACTCCCTTTTTTAAATTAAAATATAAAATAAATCTTGTGTTATGTACTTAATTTCCATAATTATACATGCAAGTTTTCAAGTTTAGAACCTCAAATAAATTAAATAGCTGAAATTGTTAATTGTATGTTTTTAAATGTACTGTTCATTTAGTTACTTGTAACAAATACATTCAACAACAACATTTTTGTTTTCCAGTAATTTTTATGTTTTGTTTTAAACCACAGTCTTTCGGTATTTTACAAAACAAAAATATGTTCTGTCTCATATAAACAGTATGAAAAATAACAAAAAACAGTGTGGTTTTTTTTAAAGTGTGGACTTAAAAATACAAAACAACAAAGTGCAACATAAAGAGCAAAATCTACTCTGAAATAAGTAGAGACTTCAGAAAATAATGTACTTGAGACACATTACTTTTGCACTGGGCTTCAGTCCATCAAGTTCGAGAAACCTCACAAGTATATTTAAGTTCCTTGAGGTAGTTCAGATTCAGAGTATATATTATGCTCATCAGAAGACCACAGCACCTTAAAATATCCAATCCATTTAGAATTCTTATGCCCTCAACTATGATGGTTTCCATCTTGTGGTTCAATTCCAAATGAAAGACTGATCACCAATAATGGCAATTGTCATTACTTGCCTCCTCATTAAGGTCCTCCTCATTAAGGTCCTCCTCAAATTCTTTTGTATTTTTGTAAAGCAAGAAAAAAACTTTTTGAGTCAAAAAACACTGCTAACATCAACTGTATTTACCAGGAGTAGCCAACACTCCAGTGGAATGGAGAAAATTGATTTGGAAATTAAATAAAACTCAGATATCTCACCTTAAAATGTCCTTTGTGCCAAACAGTCTGCCTAAAACGTGTCCAGACTTGCTTCTTGCTTGTTTAGAGGGGGAGGAGCTCTGAAATCCAGAATTCCATTTTTGTAGAAAATTATCGACCCAATTTCTTTGGGTTGCTACTAGTTAAATATTATTTTAAACTAATTGACTGACATATATACCCTTAAATTAGCTGCATTTTTTAGTCGATGTAATTAGCGATATTTTCCTGTTGTGCAAACTTAATAAAATTATTTTGACAACTTAAAAGTTTTAATCTAATCAGCAATTTAGAATTTTTAAGTTAAAACAATGTATTAAGCTATGTAGTGGTAACAGACCTCTTGAGTTATTTTTTAGAGTGTACTTTTTTCCACGAGCTGTTTGAGTATTACGACTTCTGAGGATCAATAATTGGGTATACCCTCGGTATACTCACTTGTTCTGCTGATTAGACTTCCCTAATTTATGTGTATTCGCATCCCCTTTAACTGTATACCAAATGTTTTTTTAACTTGCATCCTAATTTGTTGCAATCTGTGAATTTTTGTTTAATTTGCACGGTCCGTTACCGCCCCCCTGATGACCACAGCAGCTGTGAGAAAATTTCAGGAGTTTTTCGAAGACTGCGACAAGTCAACTAAATGGTATCTCGCTGAAACATTCAGGCAAATTATATTTTAAAAAAAGCATGGGCATCGCTTTAGCCCCCCTATATTTCTATTCAGTCCCCTTAAAACATTTGTGAGTACCTCATGAACTGTACACTAAATGATCGCCTCAGTACTCTATAAATTTGATATGAAATCGGCGGCAGACTTCCGCTCCTACGTTTTCAACTCATTTTTCATTTAATCAGCAAACCACAGCTGTGCAGAGAGAGAGCACAAGGTGTGTGTTTATCGATAGATTTTTATAATATCTGCATACGTATTTGCAGTTTATTGCTATAGAAACACTTGCATTACATGTACCAATTAGGTTTCCCCATCTACTGTTTCCTCGGCGCTCCCCTCATCATCACAGCTGTTTCCTCCAGCGAACTCTTAACGAACATTTAAAACTATGATTATAAAAACACATTACAGTGCGTGTGGCATTGACTATATCATACATTCATGCACAGGATTAAACACAGTGACAGAATCACTCAGTGAATGCTCATTTAACTGCATATCAGAGTGATGTCAGACTATTAGCATTTTGTTTTAAAATAAACAAATATGTTTAAATATTTTTTCTTTTTTAATGGATAGTTCACCCAAAAAAAAAAAAAGAAAATTGTCATCATTGACTCAACCTTTACTTGTTCCAAACTGGTTTGTCTTTTTTATTCTGTTTAACACAAAAGAAGATATTTTGAAGAAAGCTGGACACCTGTAACCATTTACTTCCATAGTATTTGTTTTGTCCAACGCAATCTCACGGCAACTCGTAACGTTTTGATTTAGTGGCTAATTCGTATGAATTCGTACGATCTAATTCGTACAATTTAGTACGATTTGCTCATCACCCAATGACGGTTGGGTTTAGGGGCGGGGTTGGGTGCCAAGCCTCCTTTTTAAAATCGTACATTTTTGTACTAATAATTCAGGGAGGCTAATAATTCAACTATATATATATATATATACAGGGCTTTACATTAACACCCGCCAACCCGCCAAATGCGGGTAGATTTTAGCTCTGGCGGGTTAGACAGACACCTCCACTAGCCACGTTGGCTGGTTGGAAATCATTTTTAAATTGTTGTTTCCTTATAAGCAGGGTTTGAAAATAAGCATGGCCCAATATTCGTGCAAATGTGATCTTAGAATCGAGAAGCAGCACGACTGACAAAAATAACTGTGTTCGCGCGAGCAGAAAGCAGGTAAATACCGAACGAGAGGATGATCACTCGCACGCACAGATGATGTGATGCGCGCGACTGTTATAAAGCGCGCGCGCGCACTCCCATTTACTTGCGCGAAGCAACCGTCACCGTGCCTAGAGGAAGCGCAACTGGTGCGATCGGTTCCCTTTGAAATAGACTGGACAAAGAGCGATGATCGTGCACCCACAGTCCTGCTGCTTTCAAGAGCTCAAGATTAAAACAAAAATACACATATTCTTTTGTAAGCAGCAGCGGTCACTGCTTTCATTTACAGGCTTATATTAACCGTGCGCGTGATTATCCTTTCATTATCAAACACGGCATGTTTCACTTGCTTTCTTTTGCTTACAGTTATTTTTGTTAATATGGTTTAATTATATTTCTTTATAATAACATTCCTTTAATGGGAGATTAATCCCAGTTTATGTGTAGTTAACTGGTGATCTGGGAGCTTTAGCCAGGACAGATTACTGTGCATATTTTAGATACATGACAATAATTCTTTTTTTTAAAGAAAAGTTTTGTTGAATTAAAAAATGCACCTATACAGCTATATGTCCCTTGTTTTGACACAACAAAAAAAATGTGGCTAAGAAATACTTATTTGGTGTGGTCAGAGATAAATTTGGTAAATCCTTAATTTTGAGCCCTGAAAAGTCATGTGAAATAAAAACTGATTGTATTGCGACACAACCCATTTGCTCATGCACACTGAGCAAGCTAATACACAATACACACAAGAAATGAAATGAATAAGAAGGCATGTGGACATAACACATCTTAATCAAGCCATTTTAGCATGTCAAAGTCAAATTTAAGCATATAAAGTATATTTTCCCAACAAGAAAATTGTGGCTAGTGAAAATGGCGAGTGGCTAGTAATGTTGGAAATCTACTAGCCACAGTGGCTGGTGATCAAAAAAGTTAATGTTAAGCCCTGTATATATATATATATTGCTAATGAATTAAAGAAATGACTTTCGTCATTTATTTGCCTACTTTTAAAATAATAATACTAATAGTAATAGTACACCACATTTTTTTTTAGGACTACGCCACTGCTGGCATCTATACTATAATTTACAATTATCAATGTAGAATCTGCATAAAAAAAGAGTAAGGTTTATTATAAAGCAGATGTTAAAATTTGTGTCAAAAAAACTAAAATAATTATTTTTGGAGTAACAGAAAAGTTCTGGGAAGGAATATTTCAAATAAATAAATTAACATCTTGCCAAAAGTGGAACACATGGCTGCATGACCAAAATAATTGAGGAAGAGTTTGTGTTATTCTGACAAAAGGAGCCGTTTGTATCAAAGTCTGACCCAAATCTTTTCTTTTTTTTAGTTTTTGACAGGGTAAATGTTGTGTAATAATTTAAAAGGTATTTCCTGTACCTTATTAGTTGAATTCAATTCAATTCATCTTTATTTCTACAGCGCTTTTACAACGTAGATTGTTTCAAAGCAACTTCCCATAAAAGATCATAGTGAATTGAAGCAGTGTCAGATCAGTTTTCAGTTTAGTTCAGTTCAGTTCAGTTCAGTGTGGTTTAATATTCACTGCTGAGAGTCCAAACACTGAAGAGTAATCCATTGATGCGCAGCTCTACAAGTCCCGAACTATGCCAGCCAGTGGCGACAGCGGTGAGGACAAAAAAACTTTACCAATTGGCGAAAGTGAAGGAACCAGGCTCAGTTGGGCACGACCATTTCTCCTCTGGCCAAACGTCTTGTGCAGAGCTGCAGTCTAGGTGCAGGAAGCTGGAGAACACTGGACGCCAGAGAAGACTCGTCTGTCCCTGGTGGTCACAGGAATCAGTCTCATGCTCTCCACTCCTCCATGACCACCACAGCAGCTGCTCAGGATACGGCCTGGTCCATGATTATGGAAACCTTGGGATCATCTCTTCACAGGTCTTGAATTGCATCAGTGGCGCTGCATAGTCTGAGAGCCTCAGGATGAGTATCCCCAGGTGGAAATAGGGAATAATTAGCGTAGCTGCTGTTCAGTGTATATAAATGAGATGCGTGGAGCACACTCATGCATCATACTGTTATGGGATGCATTGAGTGTACGCTTTGCTAAAAAGATAGGTCTTTAATTTAGTTTTGAAGTGTGAAAGTGTGTCTGAGCCTCGGACATTATCAGGAAGGCTATTCCAGAGTTTAGGAGCCATAAATGAGAAGGCTCGACCTCCTTTACTCGACTTTGCTATTCTAGGTACTACCAGAAGCCCTGAGTAAGGAAAGTAAGGAAAAACTTTTGCTGTATGGACCATATATTTTCCCAGTCAAAACAATCAAAAAGATTGTCCCAATGTGAGATATCAGGAGGGATAGAGACAGTATTTTTAAGGAACAGAGCTCTTATTTTATAGTTTTTATTTTTCTTTATAGCAAAACAAACTTCCCCAATATGATACTGTATTGTTTTTAAAAAGCATGTATGATCCAGAAGGAATAGCCCATATAGTTACTGCAAACTCTTTAGGAGTTACCGGACATTTTGCATTTGGTGAGAAATTCTGTGTATCTCAGCAGTCGACCCTCCTCATTAATGAGCTGGCTAACATGTACTATTATTGAACCACTGATTGTAAAATAAAGATTTATTTTATTCTAAAATATTTCTATCGTTTCATATGTAGCACCGGCGGGGAGAAAAGTTATGTTTGTAGATAAGAGTCCATGCCTACATTGGATCTCACGACAGTCGCACTGCTTTGCGACACCTCACGAACGATTCCAGTGACGTCGCTGGCAGAATCCTCTGTGATTGGTCAGTTTCGTATCCTCCGTCATCACTACACAGGAAGCGTGTTCCGGTAGAAGCGTCGTGCCGCGCCGAACGCACGGTGATTTTGCTCGATTTGTCCGGTTAGCGGTGATTGATTAATCGCGGTGATAAGCGGCTCGTTCCCGGTGTGCTTGAGTCATGGTCGGGGTCAAGGTGATCGGGAATGACTCGGATTTCCAGGCGGAGCTCAGCGGAGCGGGTTCCAGACTGACCGTGGTGAAGTTCACCATGAGCGGGTGAGTGAGAGTGTGTGTGAGGCCGCTGGTTCATCCAGATCACACACACACACACACACACACACACATTTACTAAACATGACCGGAGGACGAGAACACGACACAAAAACACCGACATAACTTAGCAAAACACACACACGAGAACACAACAGCACCGGCATGACTTAGCATAACACACACACACACACACACACCTGACTGGAGGACGAGAGCACAACACAACAACCCTGACATGACTTAGCATAACACACGCACCTGATCAAAGGACCAGAACACAACAAAACCCTGATATGATATTGCAAAACACACACACATACACGACGGGAACACAACAATCCTGACATGACTTAACATAACACACACACACACAAACAGCTGACCGAAGGACAAAAACACAACACAACAACACCGACATGACTTAGTACACACACTCACACACACATACAGTAGGACGAGAACACAACACAACAAACCTGACATGACTTAACATAACACACAAACACACACACACACACACACACACACACACCTGACCGAAGGACCAGAACACACACAAACACAAACACACACACACCTGACTGGAGGACGAGAACACAACACAACAACACTGACATGACTTAGTAAACACACACACACACCTGACTGGAGGACGAGAACACAACAACACTGACATGACTTAGTAAACACACACACACACCTGACTGGAGGACGAGAACACAACACAACAACACTGATATGACTTGGTAAACACACACACACACCTGACTGGAGGACGAGAACACAACACAACAACACTGACATGACTTAGTAAACACACACACACAGCAGGATGAGAACACAACACAACAACACTGACATGACTTCGTAAACACACACACACACACACCTGACTGGAGGACGAGAACACAACACAACAACACTGACATGACTTGGCAAACACACATCAGGACTGACAGTGTTTACAATAGCTAAAAAACAGCAACTGTGATTTATTTTTCCACTAAATCACTTTGATCACTAGTTTAGCCTGTATTTATCACGACTCGCAGGCAAACCTTTCAAAAGTTAAACTATTTCACTGTTTCGTTTAGATTTCATAATGGTGCATAATTCTGAGATGTTGATTCATGAATATGTATCTAGCAATATGAAAATAAAGTACCCCTGTGTTTACTTAATTTATTAGCTGTAGGTTTGAGTAAAATGTTAATATTTTAGTTTTATTCTGTGAAGGTCTGATAATGTTTAATCCAAATTTCAAATAAAAGCTTGTCATTTAACGCATATTGAAAGTGAAAGCGTGTCCGAAACTTAATAAATGCTTTCTTTTTTGTGATTTGAAATTACAGATATGAAAAAAAAACTTCTGTGATTCAAATTTCAGTATTGTGTTGTCTAAAAATAAACGAATCGATCCTTAAATTGATGTTTGATTTAAAAAAATGTTTGTATAAACAGTTTATATAAATTCCTCTAAATGTTCAAGTCATTTCCATAAATTCCTGTATAGTTTCTTGGAATATTTCCAAAATTCCCGAGACGAAGTTCACATAGAAATTTACTAGACATTTTTCACCCCTTTGCTACCCTGAAAAGCACATTCACTAGGCATGGGCTGGTATAAGATTCTGACGGTATGATAACCTTGGATAAAAATATCACGGTTTGACGGTATTGTGATTACTGCTCTAAAATATATTCATTTTTTAAATATCTGGGCAAAAAACAGGGCTCACCACGTCAAATTTAAGACTTTTTAAGATCTTTTTAAGACCATTATCAATGAAATTTCAGACTATCACAGGCCAAAACGCTAATAATTTTCTGTAATAACCAGTGAATTTTTTTTACTTGCCCAATTAAAATTAAAATTCAGTTATTTCTTAGCCACATATTTTAAATAATGTGTCAAAACAAGCAAAGTCTAGTTATATACATATTTTATTAGCACAACCTTTCTTTAAAAAAGGACAAGTTTTAAAAGCTATAATAAACAAGATTTATGCACAACATAAATTAAATTTTTTAAATGTTAAATAAAATATTTTCAGAATTCTGAGGTCTAAATCAAGGTTAATATTTATTTTGAGGGTAACTACACCTTTAATTTCTAGATAATTTTAAAATGCTATATAAAAAAGCTTTTTTTGGTGTCATTCATTTAATCGACACTCACAATGAGATACTAATCTAAAAGTCGTCTGAAAATCAAACCAAAACAGAATATTTTTCACAAATGCAATGTAGCATGAACAATATTAAATTAAAGACAATTAGAATCTCAAAGTTTTAAATGCTATAATAAACAACATTTATGCACAACATAAATTTATGCAGAAAAACATGAAGAACTTTTAAACAAATGTTATTGTAAGGATGTAAGGAAGACGATTAATTATATTATTAACATATATAATAATAATATATATATATAATATAATATATATATGTATATAATATATATTATATATATAATAATAATATAATAATAATATAACATATTACTAAATAGTAAATAAATGTTAATTTTGTTAAACGTTTTTTTAGATTTTTTAGATTTGTTGGTTGTACTGATTGGCTATAGCTTTACATGGACAATTAGTGAAAATTATGAACTGTTTAAAAGTATTTAAATCCACAACAGAATATTTCAGTGAATTTTGTTAAGGCCTTAAATTTAGTTTTAGACATTTTAAGACCCCGCAGACACCCTGATAAAACAAACTTTTTCTCCTTTGAACACAACATATTTCATTTGAGGAACTTTTAAAATATTTTAGAGCGATAAACATGGCTGCTGTCTTCATTAGTTTTAAAAACACAGATTTCTTTACATTTTAAAATAGCATCATTGGATATTTTTTTTCAGCTGGAGAAACTGTTTTCCTAAAAAGCTGAAAGAAATGTAAATAAATCTTACACATACCTTAGGAACGATATATCAGAAAATGTTGGCGGTTTTAAAACCGTGACTTTTCCAAACCAAGGTATACCTTGAAAATGGTTATCGTCCCATGCCTAACATTCACTGAACTTGACATTTATACAGTAGTAATTTTGTAGTGTCCTGTTCATGTGTGTCCAGTGTTTTTCTGTTGTTCTCTGACTGATTTGTGTTTTTCTCTGTCTAGATGTCGTCCTTGTGTCAGAATAGCTCCAGCATTCAACATGTTGAGCAACAAATATCCTCAGGTTGTGTTTCTGGAAGTCGATGTCCACGTCTGTCAGGTCAGTCTTCTACTATAAAACAGCAGAATAACTTGATTTAGAGGTATATGAGCTGGTTATTATAGTGACTTGAAATTGTTAATTGAAATAAACCATAAAGAGCACCAGGGCTCGACAATAAGGACTGCCTGATGGCCCGGGGCCAGCATGGGAGATGCTCGGGCCAGTGTACAGAATGGCTAGTGCTGCCTTGTCATAAAACTTTGGCTGCGACTGTCAATTGCGTGCAAATACAATCTTAGGGTGCTTTCCCACATAGACGTTTGTTTCGGAATCTGTCTCGTTTCCCCCAGTTAGCGCGGTTCGTTTGGCATATGCGAGTCCAGGAATCGCGCTCGGATCCGCGCCAAATCAATCGGTCCGAGATCGCCTGAATGAGGTGGTCTCTGCTCGATTGAGCGGATCGATTGTAGTGAGAAAACAAAACAATCCAACGAACTAACGACCCAGGCTATATCACAGTGTATTATGATTGTGTAATAGCCATATATACGGCTATACGAAGAGTGAATAATGAGCAGGGCGGGATGTCATTCCTACCGGCAAATGTGCGTTTCATGTCTATTTATCAGTTAGGAAGATTGACCGAAGTTACCATCTGATCATCTTTCCATATATCTATACACAACTGGTCAAAAGTTTGGGTTACGTATGAATGTTAAATATTTAAAAATAAGCTTCTCCTGCTCACCAAGGCTGCATTTAATTCATCATAAATACAGCACACATTGTAAAAATGTAAAGCGTTATTGCACTATAAAATAACTGTTTAAATGTAGTTTATCATTGAATTTAATCATTTATTCCAGTGATTTTAAAGATGAATTTTCAGCTTCATTACTCCAGTCACATGATCCTTCAGAAATCACTCTGAGATTAATTATTATTATTATTTTTTTAATGATAATAGTAATAAAAGCAATAATGACTGGAGTAATAATTTTACTTGAAACTACATACAAACAAAAAGCAGTTATTAAAAATTTTTAAGAAATATTTAACAATTTAACATTTTTTTAACATTTAATAAATGCCGGCTTGATGAACTGAATAATTTTCCTTAAAAGAAAAATGACCCTGACCCCAAACTTTTGACAGGTAGCGTAAATGTGTGTGTGTGTGTATGTATATATATATATATATATATATATATATACAGGGCTTGACGCTAACTTTTTTCAGGAGTAGCACATGCGCTCCTAAGTTGAAAAATTTAGGAGCACATTAAAGAATTTTAGGAGCGCAGTGAAAATATATAAAATAAATAGTGTTTTTGCCTAATTAATGTGCGCAAGGAGATCTTTAGAAGCAAAGCGATGTCATTCATTTGAATACAATAAGTCCAATATAGGTTTTATTTTACTGTAACAACAGCTTAAATAGTGTTTAATAATTATTTATAAATTAAGCTGTATGGAGTTTAGCTAGCGGTCCACAGCAGGACTGGGATCAAATTGCTCTAATGAAGGCCTCTTTAGGCGATGCGGTGGCGCAGTAGGTAGTGCTGTTGCCTCACAGCAAGAAGGTCGCTGGTTCAAACCTCGGCTGGGCCAGTTGGCATTTCTGTGTGGAGTTTGCATGTTCTCTCCGTGTTCGCGTGGGTTTCCTCCGGGTGCTCCAGTTTCCCCACAGTGCAAACACATGCGCTATAGGGGAATTGGGTAAGCTAAATTGTCCATAGTGTATGTCTGTGAATGAGTGTGTATGGTTGCTTTCCAGTGATGGGTTGCAGTTAGAAGGGCATCCGCTGCGTAAAGCATATGCTGGATAAGTTGGCGGTTCATTCCGCTGTGGCGATTCCACATTAATAAAGGGACTAAGCAGAAAAGAAAATGAATGAATGATTGAAGGCCTCTCTAAAGTGATCTGAATCAAGTCTTCAGTGGTAGACATGCCTACAGTAGGCAGCTTTTTGTTCAATTTTTGATCCAGTTTCGAGCTGAAAAATCTTTCACACTGGGCAGCAGAAATAGAGAATTATTAATAAGTTATTAAGTTAATAAAAATGTGCAGTATGGTTAGTGCATACATTCACATGACCAGAGCTATTTAATCTGTGTTTGTATCATAAGAAAATTATGGCTGTATCAATGCTCCCAAACAAAACATTATTAATTTTACAATAATATATATATTGTACATATTATCTTAAATATAAATATACTTGCAGTAGCTATATTGAAACACATTTTCTCCACAGCACATAAAATATTGTGACTTTTGAGAATAATTTTATCAAAATTTATATTATTTGCATAATATATTCCACCGATTTCACCCTATACTTCCCACATGGGAAAAATAAGACAATGTAAAGAAAGACACAAATACAACCTCATGTGCAAAGCTGACACTGTTTATCTGAGCACTTTATCTTTCTGGGCTTTTTAAAGAAGAGCGTAGGCCTAATATAGGAATGCCTCTATGAATTAAATGTTCCTTCTGCCCCTAAGTAATATCATCCTTTCTATTAAACTTTAATAACCTTCAGCAACAGAATGATTTCTTATTCTTATTTAACAGACAATTAAAAACTAAAATGTTAAGCATTTAACACCTTTTGCATGACACTCTTACTATCCATGTCCACCACTGACAGGTCAAATCTGCTCGCTCTCTGCTGCTGAGAGATTGATACGCAACGGGCCAAAGTGTGCATTTAAAGTAATGCAAAAACGCAGCTATAGAAAGCGAAAGCAGATTCCGGGACATTTATGGCGATTTAGAAATCCCGACCGAATGCATTTTTAAGTCCCAAAAAGAGGACATGTTCGGGAAAAAGAGGATGTATAGCTGGGTACGTCTATTTAGTAAAAGGCTTTTCTTTTCAAGTCCTCGCGCTATTCTTAAAGGTACTATCAAACTCAGAAGAGGTAGTGTTGTGTCCAGCGCGTCTCCGTGAGTCTGCAGCAGCAGAGCATGCGAGTCTGTGGCGGAGTATTTTCAGTTTCTCGCGAACACAGAACCGGGCCGCCCAGGTAAAGTCCTATGTGTGGAAGCGCTGGTGTTGAATTGGGTCTAACACTAAATAAACCACGATATGCCATGACCGAATTGTAAACGTTTTCTATGAGCCTCGCACGATGTGCGGCACCGCCACCATACGGTGCCTGGCGTTGCTCAGCAACGTATTCAAAACAATATAAAGACCGTAAATAAACCAGTGACGTTAGAGATGTGCTTTTGTTGATCGCGCCTGTGTGTGCTACAGTGACGATAGTTTTCTAACATAATGCACCATAACTTAGTGTGAAGAGCATGTTGTTTCACCGTGGCTGAGTGAATTAGGTCCTCATTCAAGCTTATTAAAAAAAAAAGTCGCACATGTGCGACTAAATAAATTTTCCAGTTCGCACACATCTATTTTTAGTCGCAAATGCGAGCGAAATGGTCGCACTGTCGAGCCCTGATATATATATAAATGTTATGCTGAATAAAAAGGGTAGGTATTGCAATTGTGTTTAGCTTTTGAAACATTATTTAAAATACTGTATGTGGCTAAGAAATAGCTATAATTTATTTTTTTTGGTGGGGCCAGTGAAAATGTTGGCAGGGCAAGTAAAAATCTGAACCACTGGCCCGATCGGGCCAGTAGAAAAAATCCTTAGCGTTGAACCCTGATGACATTTATCATTTTTATTCATGTAAAGAATCTTGAAAACTAAATTAAAAAGTGCAAAATATTGGTGAGAAATTCAACTGTAATTTTTTAAAATTATTTACTTTTTCAAAAAAGTATATGCGGAACAGGTGAATTGGGTAGGCTAAATTGTCCGTAGTGTATGAGTGTGTATGGTAGTTTCACAGAGATGGGTTGCAGCTGGAAGGGCATTCGCTGCGTCAAACATATGCTGAATAAGTTGGCGGTTCATTCCACTGTGGCGACCCCAGATTAATAAAGGGACTAAGCCGAAAAGAAAATGAATGAATGAATATATTAGATATGGGAACTGCAAAATTTGATAAAATGTGAGATTTTTTTTCAGTCTTTTTTTCTAACACAACATAAAGGTTAATAATGTTTAATTTAATAAAGTTTTTTTCTTTCTGTCTTTACATTCATTTCAGTGTCTTTTTGTAGGTCATATGTCGCCAGTTTTCTTGTTTCATGCTTTGTTTTACATTTTGCACAGATTATTGTTACATGATGGGTTTGTTTGTCTGTCGGTTCTTTGTTTTTCTACACTACCTGACAAAAGTCTTGTCATGGATCCCAGTTGTAAGAGCAACCATAGATATATACACTAGATATCGCATACGGACCCTGAGCATGCGTCAATAGCGCCGCCATATTTGTACAGTGCTCTCAGGACAAATGTCATTCAACCGCACTAGTCAAGACAGTATGCCAATGTGAAGATGCTGGACTTTAGCGCTGTGTACGGTGTAGTAACAAGCAAACAAAGAAAACAAAGCCCAAAGGCAGAACATTTCATGTTTTTTTAAGTTTTTGTTTGTTATGAACTTTTGTACTAAACAAGTAACGTTATTGGTGATGATAATACAGTCACTTACTGCGTTCACAAGGCAAAGTAACACCGGCTTGCAATAAATACCAGGCTTATGCTAGTTTTGTTAAATAAAATAAGCAAACAATGAAAAAGAAATAAGACAACAAGACGCTGCGGTGCCAGAAACGTGTATTATTGTCGGCTAATTACTTGTAAATGAGTCATTCATAACGAAGATTCATTCACAAACAAATCGCTCCCTCGTTAGAATGAGAAGTGAAAGCAGGTGAGGAGGTGTGTTTTAGGACACGGATTAGATCAAATTTCCCAGGGAGAGAGATAATTACATTTCCATGCACACAAACACACGTTTTGTCGACAATGCCCGTGCTGTCACTTATCCATCGATGTAGGAAAGTGACGTTAAATTATGATTTTTGTAATTTAAAAAAATATTTGCATACTGACCACCGGGAAAACTCCCGATCACAGATATATGCACATATGTGTATATCTCTAGCTCTGGATAGCCACAGTCCTCCATTGCACCTTGGTCCCGCATTCAATTCAAACGAGCGCTACCCTGTACTAAAATGGCGGCTCTATTGACGCATTCCTTCCAATAGGCAACAACAGGGTAGGCGACATCTAATGTAAATATCTATGAAGAGCAACAAATAATAACTTGACTTCTAGTTGATCATTTGGAAAAGTGGCAGAAGGTGGATTTTTCTGCTGAATCATCTGTTGAGCTGCATCCCAATCATCACCAATACTGCAGAAGACCGACTGGAACCCACATAGAGCCAAGATTCTCACAGAAATCAGTCAAGTTTGGTGAAGGAGAAATCATGGTTTGGGGTTCATTCAGTATGGGGGCGTGCGAGAGATCTGCAGAGTGGATGATCAACATCAACAGCCTGAGGAATCAAGACATTTGTGCTGCTCATTACATTACAAACCACAGGAGAGGGACAATTCTCCAGCAGGATAGCGCTCCTTCTCATACTTCAGCCTCCACATCAAAGCTCCTGAAAGCAAAGAAGGTGAAGGTGCTCCAGGATTGGCCATCCCAGTCACCAGAGATGAACATTATTGAGCATGTGTGGGGTAAGATGGAGGAGGCGTTGAAGATGAACCCAAAGAATCTTGATGAACTCTGGGAGTCCTGCAAGAACGCTTTCTTTGCCATTCCAGATGACTTTATTAATCAGTGATTTGAGTCATTGCAGAGATGTATGATGCAGTCCTCCAAGCTCATGATGGAGTCAGACACAATATTCATTCTGTTTCCACTGCAGCATCACTTTATATTCTATACTGGACATTATTTCTGTTCAGTGATGAGACTTTAGTCTAAGCAGAGTCAGACCTTACTGTCCTAATGAAATCATTCAACATCAAGGCATGATCATGTTTTATTGTGCTCAAATAAGCGTCATCTAGAGGCCTTTGCCTTTCAGAGAAGACACTTCTGATACCAAACGATCAACTAGAAGTCAAGGTATTATTTGCTGTTCTTAAAACTTAGATAGACGGCAAGACTTTTGTCAGATAGTGTAAGTCTGCCAAAAATGTAATTAAAAAACAATAAAAGTATCTCAGTGATGCTAGAATAACACTGGCTGTGTTAACTAAATGTTGTCTTTTTTCCGTCTCCTAGGCAACAGCTGCAGCCAATAATATCTCGGCAACACCGACGTTCCTGTTTTTCCGAAATAAAGTGCGTGTGGACCAGTATCAGGGCGCAGATGCTTCCGGACTGGAGGAGAAAATCAAACAGCACATGGAGAACGATCCCGGCAGTAATGAAGACTCCGATATTCCTAAAGGATACGTGAGTTTCAGTCGACCAATCCTGCGCAATTAATGAAACTCACTGAAGTTCGTGAATTTAACCCTATTGTGTGCTGTTGGGTCATTTTCATCACCTCTGGGTTGTTTTTAAGTCTTTATTTGGCCACAACTTTCTTTGTGTTTCAGCTAATGGAGTGATTTTTGCTAACAAATCTTATTTTGACACATATTTTAGGAAAATGCTTTTAAAACTTTCAACAATACACTCTGGGCGATTTGACTACCCTTTGGTTATGTCGGGGGCTGTTTTTGCCCCGTTGACTTTCATTATAATCACGTTTATTGATTGCAAAGCTATGACAGCATATAATCATGCATTCTTGATTGTTGCTGGTCATTTGTTCTGTTGTAAAATAAAAAATACGCAGCTCACCTATCAGAACATAATAAATGTATTTAAAGCAAATAGTGTGATGCGGCTGGGATGAGAACCAGCACCTCCAAGTTTGAGGCCATGGTGGTTGTCCATCTCCAGGTTCGAGGAAAGTCCTTACCCCAGGTGGAGGTGTTCAAGTACTTGGGGTTTTGTTCACTAGTGAGGGAAGGATGGAGCGTGAGATTGACAGGCGGATTGGTGCAGCAGTAATGCAGTCAATGTACCGGTCCATTGTGGTAAAGAAGGAGCTGAGCTGAAAGGCAAAGCTCTCGATTTACCGGTCAATCTACACTCCTACTCTCACCTATGGTCATGAGCTTTGGGTCATGACTGAAAGGACAAGATCTCGGATACAAGCGGCTGAAATGAGTTTCCTTCGCAGGGTGGCAGGGCGCATCCTTATAAACAGGGTGAGGAGCTCTGTCACTCGGGAGGAGCTCGGAGTAGAGCCGCTGCTCCTCCACATCCAGAGAAGTCAGCTGAGGTGGCTCGGGCATCTGTTTCGGATGCCTTCTGGACGCCTACCTAGGGAGGTGTTTCGTGCATGTCCTACCAGGAGGAGGCCTCGGGGACGACCCAGGACACGCTGGAGTGACTATGTCTCTCGGCTGGTCTGGGAACGCCTCGGGATCCCCCTGGATGAGCTGGAGCAAGTGTCTGGGGAGAGGAAAGTCTGGGGTTCTCTCCTAAGACTGCTGCCCCCGCGACCCGGCCCCGGAAAAGCAGATGAAAATGAATGAATGAATAAAGCAAACTGTACTGTGCAAAAGTCTTATACCACTAATATTTACACAAAAAATAAAGGGGTTAAAGTGGGTTATTTCTATATTTTTCTGTAGCATGTGAGTTTGAAATATCGATTTACATTTGCAGACATTATTTTTGTCATTAAATGTAGTTTTGCAGTGTAGTGTTGTCACGATACTGGAGTTCGGTACCACCCGATACTGAAATTTAAAACTGTCCATTTCCAGCTAACATTTGAGTGCTGTTGAGCATGTCCATAAACACTGCTGATTGGCCATTGTGTTCACGTGCTCAACAGAAATGACTGTGATTGGCCGTTAAGGTCATCGGTCCACCAAAATCACCGCTGTTTACTCAGAGTAACACAGATACAGGCACACTGGAGCATTTTAAAGCCACGATTCATCAGCGGATCACTCGTATGTCAGCTTATAAACAATCCAGCTGATCAACGTGACGCTGTGTGTGATGTTGTGTTGTTGTTATTGTGTGTTTCTCAGATGGACCTGATGCCGTTTGTGAATAAAGCAGGTTGTGAGTGTCTGAATGAGAGCGACGACTGTGGATTCGACAGCTGCTTAATCAAAGACTCCACTTACCTGGAGTCAGACTGTGATGAACAGGTGAAACTAAACTCTGCTCACTCTGTGACTTTAACACTTAAATTTATTTTGGAAATTTGAAACAAAACCCACATATCTATAGGGTATATTTACAGCTGGCGTTTCCCCCCCTATCGATAAACTTCCAGTGAAAGATTAATGCAGCTATTTTCAGTTTCATATGGTTCTTTTTACAGCATGGATGTTGTGATGTCATTAAATATAATCAATTAAATGGTCTTCAGCATTCATTTAGCTGTTCAAGAGTAAAACAAGATGAAAGACCATGTAAACGCAATCGCTGTCAGGATCAGCAGGCAAGCGCAGAAACTCCTTGAATATACTGTGGTAAAGTCAACATCCATATTTTAAAGACAAGGCGCTGGTCAATGTAATGTAATGCAGTGCTTCTTGTTCATTCTGAGAGCCAATTTATATCGTATATCAATCTGGCGGTGAAATCAGCTCTTAAATGTGATGATTTTTTTTTAAGAGCATACAGTTCACCAGAAGCGCTTGAGCTGGGTTACTGAACATTAAAAGTCCTTTTGCATGTACACTATTATACTCTGACTTTTCCTAAACATGTGCATATTTCTTTCTAACATTATTTCTTTGTAACATCTGCTCTACATTGCATTAATATATATTCATTGTTTGTTCATGTTAGTAAATGCATTAACCCAACCTTATTGTAGTTTATTTCAGGTCAGTAGTTGTACCAATTCAATCTAAACGTGTACAGTATATATATTGTCTGTATTTATATCCTGCAGATTGTTAAACAACGCAAGGCCTTTCTCATAGCTTTTAAACAGAAAGTAAAACTGTAATGTGTGTTATTTAAGATCAGATCTCATGTGCTGTGTAAACACGATCTGCAGTGTTGACGAATCTGTGTTTTACTTTCAGCTTCTGATCACAATGGCCTTCAATCAGCCTGTCAAACTCTTCTCCATGAAACTGCTGTCTGCTGAATTTGGTAAGACGCGTCTCTGTCAGCCGATCAGTCTTGTATTTCCAGTCTGTGGTCATATATCCTGCTCCAGACTGATTGAACACTATAAATTGACTAATTATTAGAGGTGCAACAATACAGACTTCTCACACTTCGGGTATGCTTTTTGGCTCGCCTGAAAACCATAAAGCTCCATTTATTTAACTTTTCTGTTTGCTGTATCGCATTTATGCTTGTAATTGATTATGTTTTCAGCAGATGTACTACTGAGAAAAAGATTTGATCACTCTAGTTTATATAAATCAGTATAAACTAGGGGGATGCACCGAAATGAAATAGTGCACTTTAATGCAGCTGCACTTTAGGTTTGTCATGTATCTAACAGTAGTTTTCAGTTACATAAACTATAAAATATAATCAAATGCATCACTGCATGCTGTATATAATCTTCACTGCATAAATGAAATGAAGGTTAACCATTACGGGGGTATTCAGTCAAGAGCAGAGCAAGTTCATTAGCTTTAGTTAATTGATTATTATTAAAAACACAGACAGCAGGAATAAGAGGCTTTACTTTAAGACAAGCCAGAGAAGCAGCACAATGAGAAAGTTACAGAAAATGTTTACATTCCAAGGCAGAACTTATCGAAAATACAATTTTTTACATTTAATGCATCACTGAAAAACCGCAAGAGGTCGTACTGAACGAACTGTTTGATGTTAAATTGAGTGTCACAGCATCCCTAATAAATATTGCTTTGAATATTTCAGTGTTTCACGAAGCCTCACTCTCCATGCATTGTGTGTTTTCAGCTCAAGCTCCAAAGAGTGTGAAGATCTTCATTAATCTTCCTCGTTCGATGGGTTTCGATGACGCGGAGAGAAGTGAAGCCACACAGACTCTGGATCTGGCGGAGGAGGATTTAAAAGACGACGGCCTCATCCCGCTCAGATACGTCAAGTTTCAGAACGTCAACAGTGTGACTGTACGTTACATTACCATTAAACAAATCTAATTACACCGCTCAGATATTCTGGGAAAACATGCAGTCGGGGAAATAAGTATTGAACACGTAAGCAATTTTCTCAGAAAACCTATTTCTAAAGGGGCTGTTGACTTGAAATGTTCACCAGATGTTGGTAACAACCAAAGAAACCCATATATGCAAAACGAATAGAATTAGTTTACAGATGAAGTTCTGTGTAATAAAATGAAATGACACAGGGAAGCAGTATTGAACACATGAAAAAAGGGAGGTGTAGAAAGACATGGAAAGCCCAGATAGCAGCTGAAATCTCTCAGTAGTTCTTCAGTAACCCTCTGCTCTTCCTCAGTGTAAATGAATATCAGCTGCTTTAGTCCAACATCTACATTAGCAGGAGGATGGAGATGAAACCAGGGTGGACATTTCAGCAAGACAATGATCCAAAACACAGCCAAGGAGATTATCAGATGCTTTCAGAGAAAGAAAATCAAGCTGTAGAATGGCCCAGCCAATCACCTGAGGCGAATCCAATAGAACAGTGGTTCTCAAACCTTTTTCATCAAGTACCACCTCAGAAAAACATTGTCTCTCCAAGTACCACCATAATGACCAGTATTGAAATACAGTAGCGTAGTAGGCCCAGTAAAGCAGCTCTGCACAGTTCAGAAACGTGGCAGATTAATTCTGATTATTAAGAATATTTATTATTGTCAGCCACTTTAAACATTATAAATAGTCTGAACATTAACACTGTACTGTGCTTATATGTAAAACAAAAACAAACAAATAAAAAAATTTAAATGTCAACAATTAAATTAAAATGTGCTTTTAAAAGTTAAAAATGGTAGGTTACTGTTCTTAAAAAGTAAAAAAAAAAAAAAACTGCTGCACTTAAATGTAAAGTATTACCATATAGTAGCCAATTCATCAACACCTGAAAATGTTGCCTGCATCTCAGAAATATAGGCTATATGTAGGCCCACACGGAATCTGCGCGCGCAGAATTCCGCAGATTTTTAGCCCATCATTAATTCTGTTTATTTACTTGAGTAAATGTGTGTAAATCTGAATTTATTCAGTTTTTAAATTACACATATTTTACATATTAAGGTTTTAGTTTTGATACTCCCAAAATAATTCCACAGAAATCTGCAGATTTTTACCAAAATTCTCAGCAGAAACAGCAAAAAACGTCCGCAGATTCCGTCTGGCCCTAGCTATACGTCATCATATTCATGTATAAATAATTTTTGATAAATTTTTAAAATGTATGTAGCATGTACATATGACATATTTGATTCCTTCGTGTACCACTAGAAGGAAGCCCGTGTACCACTAGTGGTACACGTACCACAGTTTGAGAACCACTGCAATAGAAAATACAAAATAAAGCTCAGATCTGATAGACGAGACCCACAGAACCATCAAGAGTTTGCAAAAGGGGGCATTGCCCCCTCAGAACGAATGTGTGCCCCCTCAGTTTTCATAAAGGATTGTTCGCTCAAAACTGAAAATTCCTTCTGTCATTAATTACTTACACTCCCGTCATTCCTACCTTCAGAACACACATTTAGACATTTTATAATATGAAATGGCAATTGAATTGAAAATTGTGAAATTAAAACTATAGTCCAGAGGTCTGGTCCCTGTGTCAGGTCAGGGTGCGCTCGTATAGCCTTTAAAGCGCGCACACACTCGAAACTCACACAGGAGAATCTAGTGGACAAGATGAAGGCGAGCAGCATAATTCATTACTTGTTTTGGTTAACTAATTCTTTAAATACAACTCTCTTGAGCTCTAAAGGGAAAAAACGCAGAAGAAATTTGCCGATGAATTAATTAGAGACGCAACTGCCGCATTTTTCAGTTAGGGCATATGTAGCCTAATAAAAATGTTTAGTTCACTGCACATTCCCACAGTAGTCTACACTATTATTAATATTTAAATGTATTATATTCATTATTATTAATATGATTAAAATTAAGCTAAAATTGACAAAACGCAGAACCCTTTTCAATGTTTGCTTTCATTTTGACATCGATAAAGCTCACTTTTACAGTGTGAAAAGAAACATCCCATTATGAAGCAGTAGTGTCATGTTCGCACACTTAAAATGCCTTTTGAGTTTAAAGATGATCGGTCTGCGAAGTCAAGTTTACAGTGTTATAAATGAAATGGGTATATAGTGCGTGAGTAAGTGGATTTGCCGCAGATCAACCTATCTTTTAAAAATATGTAATTTAGGCTATACTTCTATTTGCTCATGCAAAATAAACACCAGAAAATATACTAAATATAAAATAGGCCTATTTTAACAACTTAAATACAGTTAGCATATTTTGACTTGTAGCTAAAAAAAAACTCACTTATGATAGCCTAACATAAATCTTTATTTTACCTGTAAAATTATATATATATTTAAAAAAAGTAATATAGCCTATTGAGTTGCGTGTTATCCATGCCAAAATGTAACCAATTTTCACGGTAATAACTGTGAATTTAGGTATTTTTCTGGCTACAGTAATGCCTTAAAATGTAACTAAGTAACACATTAAGCTACTATTTTTTAAAATGACAATAGATTGTAACATTTATCTTTTTCCTAACTCTGATAGATGATTAGTTGGTAGGCCCACACGGAATCTGCGCGCGCAGAATTCCGCTGATTTTTTGCAGACTTTCCGCAGACTTTCCGCAGATTACTAGCCCATCATTAATTCTGTTTGTTTACTTACAGTTAACTATTTGCAGTTAATCTAATTGGATTTGCATTTTAAAATTTAAATAAAAGTGAAAAAGACATTATTTTTTATTTCACATTTTAAGGTTTTAGTTATGATACTCCTAAAATAATTCCGCAGAAATCCACAGATTTTTACTAAAATTCTCCGCAGAAATACCAAAAAACTTCCGCAGATTCCATCTGGCCCTAGGTGAAGCGTGATGACTCGGTTATGCTGATTTCATTATATTTATTTACCGTTTATAGAATAGTCTAACCGTCGGTTAGCTTGCAGGTGTGGGCATAGTTTCACTTCTTTATCTTAAATGTTAATTATTTATATTATTTGAAATAAAACAGAAATAAGGAGAATAAAATATGATTTAGAGGACACGTTTGGCGCTGAAGCCATGATCCGTCTGCGATTATGTAAATGGTATTGTTGCATTACTTTCATTGAAAAAATCAGTAATAGCAAAACTGTACATACAGTTGCAATCAGAATTATTGAACCCCCTTTGAATTTTTTTTCTTTTTTAAATATTTCCCAAACGATGTTCAACAGAGCAAGGAAATTTTCACAGTATGTCTGATAATATTTTTTCTTCTGGAGAAAGTCTTATTTGTTTTATTTTGGCTAGAATAAAAGCAGTTTTTAATTTTTTAAAACCCCATTTTAAGGTCAATATTATTAGCCCCTTTAAGCTATATATTTTCTCGATAGTCTCCAGAACAAACTATCATTATACAATAACTTGCCTAATTCCCCTAACCTGCCTAGTTACCCTAATTAACCTAGTTAAGCCTTTAAATGTCACTTTAAGCTGTATAGAAGTGTCTTGAAGAATATCTAGTCTAATATTATTTACTGTCATCATGACAAAGAGAAAATAAATCAGTTATTAGAGATGAGTTATTAAAACTATTATGATTAGAAATGTGTTGAAAATTTTTTCTTTCCGTTAAACAGAAATTAGGGAAAAAAATAAACGGGGGCTAATAAATCAGGGGGTTGAATAATTCTGATTGCAACTGTATTATTATTATTATTATTACTATAAGAAGTGTACTACTGCCTTAAAGGCCGATTTATACTTCTGTGTCAAGTGCACGCGTATGCTACGGCGCAGCCTACGCGTGGACGCATAGCCCCTCGCCGTGGCCGTCTGCGTCGTTGACGTGCTCCTCTCAAAAAATGTAACGCGTACGCGTAGCGCAAGCTCTGTGATTGGTCGGCTTGGTAGCGCTGACGAGTATGGGCGGAGGTGAGAGCCGCGCGCCCGATGCAGCGAGTGTTTACAAGTGTGGAATCCCATGAAGGAGCTCCGGATGGAGACTGTTGTTTTGTGTTTACCTCATGATTAAAGTTGTTGCACGTCCGCCGGTTCCCGCCATAAAATGAGCAAATTTGAGCCACTTGTACATTAAGGAAGTGTTCAGAAAAAACAAAAAAAAAAACAGCGAATAAACTCGACACAGAGGAACATAAACACCTACTGCCAGCTAGCGTTTGGGAAGTGTTATTGCAGAGCAACACAAACAGCAGCAGAAGTATAAATGCACGGCTACGCGCGAGGCTTGCGCCGTGGGTCACGCCGATCACTCAACGCAGAAGTAAAAACCAGGCTTAAGTCAGTAATTTGGGCAGTAATGCAAAGTAATAATAAATAAGTGAATAAATTGCCTAAATGAAAGGAACAAGAGGGACCAACATCAGTTACAAGGTCTAGTGTCCCCCGATGGGATTAAAATGCCCCCCTCAGTTATGACATCCTGCCTCCGGTCTTGATTCCATGTCAACAGCTCCTTTAGAAATATTACTCCCAGGAAAAACATGGTGTACAATACTTATTTTCCAAACTGTACGTTCATCTATAAACTAAAATGTATATATATAACTTTAAAAATCACTAACAAAATAGTTTTGTAAAGTATGTTTTTCATACGAATAATCACGATTAATCTTTGCCCAGCACTAATATATATTAGGGATGCTCTGATCGATTGACTGGAGATCGGTATCGGCCAATAATCGCATGTAATGACTTGATCTGTACTCTCCAATCTGGCTTATCTTATGAACCGATTGCAAGTGTTCATTATGAGTTTACAAGCAGAGGACGATGCATGTGCACACCTGGGTTATGCAGATAGCAGCACTACAACATGTGAGGAGGTAAATGATGCGTGGAGGTGTAAGCGATCGCTGCGCAAGCATCACAGCAGCTAAAATATACACAAATGTGGTGCGACCTCTGTTTATACAGTTTATTAGTGCAACTCGCGCGAGCCTCTTTGTTGCAACCATTGTATATCCAGTGTTTTGAGCTGCTGTGATTCAAGCAGAGCAATCAGCCCCATCTTGTGTCCAACCATATGACCTCTCCCGAAAGCTGCGTGAGTCTCCTGCATATTATCTATTATTTTCTGTAAAGCTGCTTCGGTCCACACTAAATGCTTATCAGGGACATGTTTAAGATTATATGAAGTAATAATGTGTACAGGATTATATGCAGCATTCTTAGTTTATTATCTTAGGTAAGGAGAGATCACTGAAATATCATACTTAGAGGAAAAATGTGCTTTATGCAATAGCAAAATTACATTAAGCTTCAGAATCGTACTCTGTATCGGCCGATCACCATGACAATGAATTGGTACACTGTATCGGCTGGAAAAATCATGATTGGAGCATCCCTAGTATATATACATACAGTTAAAGTCAGAATTATTAGCCCCCCTGTTTATTTTTTACCCCAATTTCTATTTAAACAGAGAGCAGATTTCTCTAACACATTTCTGCACATAATAGTTTTAATAACTCATCTCTAATAACTGATTTATTTTCTCTTTGTCATGATGACAGTAAATAATATTAGACTAGATATTCTTCAAGACACTTCTATACAGCTTAAAGTGACATTTAAAGGCTTAACTAGGTTAATTAGGGTAACTAGGCAGGTTAGGGGAATTAGGCAAGTTATTGTATAACGATGGTTTGTTCTGTAGACTATCGAAAAAAAAAAAGCTTAAAGGGGCTAATAATATTGACCTTAAAATGGGTTTTAAAAAATTAAAAACTGCTTTTATTCTAGCCGAAATAAAACAAATAAGACTTTCTCCAGAAAAAAAAATATTATCAGACATACTGTGAATATGTCCTTGTTCTGTTAAACATCATTTGAGAAATATTTAAAAAAGAAAAAGAAAATTCAAAGGGTGGCGAATAATTCTGACTTCAACTGTATATGGTTTACTATACTTTTATTCACAAAATACAAATTACACTAACAACAGTAGATTAACTATTTTTTTTCCAAGAGAATAAATTCTGATTAAATATTTAAAAACAGCTCTCAAACACACTCACATACTTTTAAGAGAACATAGAAGTAAACATGTCTTGTGCTGGTTTTTAAAAAAAAATTTTTTTTATCAAGGACACACACACTCACAAAACATGATGTACAGTAGATGTCAGAATTATTCGCCCTCCTCTGATATTTTCTTGTTCAAATATTTCCCAAATGATGTTGAACAGATTCAGGAATTTTTCACAGTATTTCCTATAATATTTTTTCTTCTAGAGAAAGTCTTATTTGTTTTATTTCGGCTAGAATAAAAGCAGTTTTTAATTTTATTAAAAGCATTTTAAGGTCAAAATTATTAGCCCCTTTAAGCAATATTAGTTTTGGATTGTCTCCAGAACAAACCACTGTTATACAATGACTTGCTTAATTACCCTAACTTTACCCTAATTACCCTAGTGAAGCCTTTAAATGTCACTTTAAGCTGTATAGAAGTGTCTTGAAGAATATCTAGTCTAATATTATTTACTGTCATCATGGAAAAGATAAAATAAATCAGTTATTAGAGATGAGCAGGGCCAGACGGAATCTGCGGACGTTTTTTGCTGTTTCTGCTGAGAATTTTGGTAAAAATCTGCGGATTTCTGCGGAATTATTTTGGGAGTCTCATAACTAAAACCTTAATATGTGAAATAAAAAATAATATCTTTTTAACTTTTATTTAATGTTTAAAATGCAAATCCAATTAGATTATCTGTAAATAGTTAACTTTAAGTAAATAAACAGAATTAATGATGGGCTGGAAATCTGCGCGCGCAGATTCTGTGTGGGCCTAGAGATGAGTTATTAAAACTATTATGATTAGAAATGTGTTGAAGAAATCTGCTCTCTGTTAAACAGAAATTGGGGAAAAAATATAAAGGAGGGCGAATAATTCTGACTTTAACTGTATATAAACTCACTCTCAAAGTCACAAACGTATTCTCTCTCTCTCACACATACTTTTAAGAGTAAAAGAAAGTAAAAGTGTCTTGCACGGTTTTTTAAATTAAGCAAACAGATATGAGATTAAATGAAAGAGAAAGTGTCCTATTTTTTGTTCTAAGATGCTTATTTTATTTGTTCACGTGTTATAAATGTAAATGTTAATTTTTCACTCTTGCTTTACTGTTAAAAAACGCTTTTATTTTATATAATATTATAACATTTATGCCACCTTTTAAAGTTCTTGTGAAATGAAAATGCAGTGTTTTAGATGTTAGTCTTAAGGATGTCTATAATCTATAGTGTGCTCCAAAACAGTGACAATTCACATTTAGAAGATACACTCACCGGCCACATTATTAGGTACACCTTACTAGTACCGGGTTGGACCCACTTTTGCCTTCAGAACTTTCTTAATCCTTCGT
>CAIGQS010000211.1:40000-76967 GCA_903798195.1 Danio kyathit
GAGTATGTATGGGTGTTTCCTAGTACTGGGTTGCAGCTGGAAGGGCATCCGCTGCATAAAACATATGCTGAAGTAGTTGGTGGTTCATTCCGCTGTGGCGACCCCAGATTAATAAAGGGACTAAGCCGAAAAGAAAATGAATGAATGAATATATATGTTATGGAAAATTATTAATTAAAAAAAAAATATCAAGAGAAACTAAAACATATGAAATTTAGCAGTTTTTGGCAATATTTTGCTTGAACAAATGTATTATATTTCTATTTCTAAAGATGTTCAGTGACTAAAATATTATTATTTTAATAAATATATCTGCTCAATAAATCTGTTTTGTTCAAATGCATCAAAATATATGACCTATATTCACTGAGAAATTAATAAAAATACCCATTTTCAATATGGGGTGAGCTCATTTATGCTGAGCACTGTACTATAATACGTTACAGTAAATACTTAATACGTTAGAGTAAATAAATTGTGTGTGTGTGTGTGTGTGTGTGTGTGTGTGTTTACCATACTGACACCTCCAATAGAGATAGAGAGGCTCCGCAATCAGCTAAAATGTTTTTATATGGGTGATTATATCCCACTTTGCCTTTAAGATTAAGTTAATAAGTTAAGGTAGTTATATGTTGAATCAAGATTTAGTTAGAAATATTTACTTTAATATTTAATACCTAGTTATTTTACCATCAACCCTTCATAAATGGATCGCTTTCCTAAAAAGAAGCGCTGTTGTTCCTGACGCGGCCGCTGGGTGGCAGCAGATGACAAATAATTACGTAATTTACGTAAGCCCAGCTCCGCAACATACAAAGCAATCTCTTGCAGATTTATGCAGATAGATCTGATCAAAATACATCGCGTTTTGGGTGAAAACTGTCCTTATATTTGTTTAAATTATACCCTATAATTTGAAACACACACGAAATGGGTGCAGTCATTAAAATCCAAATGCTCATTTTATTTTAAATCACTTGAAGCGTTATGTGGTGTGTTTTCACGAACGAATAAATACATTTCCCGTGCTTAAAGGAATATATTTTGAGCATTGCGTTTTATAGACTGTATCATTCGTGATGAATAAATGCTAAAATGTCGATTATAGACCATCAAAAACAAAATGGTGCTAAAATGTTTAAGAATTTACGGATAAATTAGATGTTAAAATCATGTAATGACTCTGACTGATATTATTATCATGTTTTCTATTAATGCGTATTGTTTAGTTATTAACAATGAACCCATATTTAAAAAAATACACAGTTAAAACATCCATTAATCAGTTTAATCTCGGATTCATTTAGCTTTAATTTAAAAATGAAAACAGTGTATAATAATGCTTTAAATGTCATTAAATTATTAATATAATAATGCTTAAAATATGATATATAATTCGTTCATAATTCGAATTAAATTCGATATATACTTGGGGTTCATTATTAAATATGTGTTTTCATAATGCGCCATTGTTTTCTTTAGGAGATGAGGATTAATAATACACTCAATACGGCTAGGCTTTATATTTTAATTCGTTTATTATATTTAAATAGATATAATAAAACATCCCTTAACATTTATCACGCGCATTTAAATTAAATCCAACTATGTAGTAGTCTAAATTATAATTACAGTATTTATAAACGCTTTTAATAAAATATTAGCGTTCATAAGAGAGGAAAGTAAAAGGCGAACACCTTTTTGTACAAGATAAATTTGTAGCTTCGACTTTCATTTATTAAACAGCATTTAAAGTAGACATGTAGGCTACATCTAAAGAAGTGTACCGAAATAAATACGGCCAGTTCAGCATATTCATGTGTTCACAGTGAAGCCAGCAGAGACCTGGCGGGTTCATATATGCGGGTTATTTTTATATATGAATCTTCTAAGGTGTTTATTTATTTATTTTTGTAGTCGTTCATCTGCTTCAGTATTAAATTCAGATCCTGGAGGCCTGGTTATCAAAAGCTGAAGCTTTATATGTTTATGTGCTGAAACAGGAATTAAATGTGTTCGGTAATGAAATAAGAGCTATAAAATGGCGGTCAGTGTGAATCTGATTTCTATAAAGTCAACAAAAACCCAACAAACACCGCATTACCCTGGAGTCAAGTTCAGACGCGCTGCTTCTCTCTCTTTCTCTCTTAAAGGGCTTTCAGGAATTCAGATGAAATGTCACTACAGGCTGACAGAAATCGGGGAAACAGGTGTCGTGTGAAATCGCACAGTCTGTCTCACGACTCTTCCGAAAAATGAGCAAAAAATAGAAGCGGCCCGACACTTTTATACCAATCAGAAATGTCAATCATGTTTTTTTTTTCGCGCGCACGCCATGGCTGAAGTGATCCTTCGTTGGCGCTGGCGGGAAATTCCTGACTGAAGTTCAACAAAATGGTGGCGCTTTCCCAGATCAACATCGACACCGTAGCTTTGTTTAGTACATTTTATACACGCCATATTATGTATATTCAGTTTAATATATAAATATAAGCTGGATATTATGAATATCTGGATATTTATAGGTGGATAATGTGAGTACACCTGCACCACGCAAATTCTGAAATGTGTTTTGATATGTAATATTGATGAAGTTGATTTAGTGGGTTAATCAATTATTAATATTGTGTTTTAAGTGATTTCAACGTTGCTTTAAGGTGTTTCGAGTGAGTTGGCCAGCCGTTTTAACACCATGATGTTCATATTGTTTTATGCTAGTAGCTCAACTTTAGATACTTAGTTGTATCTGTTTGTTAAATTGTGCCGTTTCTTGATAACACGTAGGCTATTTATTTATTAGATATAGTTCTTATTGCAAAAATATACAACATTTAGGGAATCGTATCCTATAGTAAACACTTTGTAATCATTACTAGTAACTTATCTTATTGGGCTCAGCTACTTTTTATTTGTCTTATAGCATAATTAAAATGAACACAGTTCAGTTAATATACTTACTATAGTAAATAATAATCTTAACACAAACATTTAGTAGCAGTAAATAAATAGTAAAAGTAGTAAATAAAAACTAGAATGTAAAAAACACCTAATTAATAAGTATAGTAAGTCACCTTCAAGTGTCTAGGTATAAAATCCCTATATATTTAATAAGTATATTGCACTTATTAAATATATAGGGATTTGATCCCTAGATCTATTAAAAACTAGAATCTGAGGAATAATTAATAAGTAATAATAAGGTAGTAGATAAAGATTAAACTGTTGTATAAGTGCTAGTGAATAAGAACCTAATAGAATAAGTATCAAAACACAAGTAAGCATGAAAATAGATATCAGTATATTTTATTGATTAAATGTTAGATTGGCTTGCCATAGATAGTTTAGCACATTGCCAAGCCATTGCTGTAGTGTTTTGACTGGGCTTCAGCTCATTGCTGAATTGTTCAGACTGGGTTTAGTGTGCTGTTTAACAGCTGCGGTGGTGTTTTTACTGGGGTTTAGTGAGTTGCAAAACACAGTTTTTTGGGCTCTGCTCTGTTTTACTAAACTATTTTGTTCTGACTGGGTTTTAACTTATTGTATTTGGATATGTGTTGTTACTGGTTTCTACTGCACTCACGTTTTGACTTTTTTATTGCATTGCCAAACAATTGCTAAAGGTGTTCGGTCTGGTTTTCACCATGTTCTAAATGATTTTAGCACATTGCCAAACCATTGCTCTGGTGTTCTGACTGGTTTTCAGCACATTGCTACGGTCTCCGTTGTGTTCTGGGTGCTTGCCAAGGCATTGCTATGCAGTCGCTGTTCTGTGTCCTGAATTTTGCTGTTCAGTGCGGTTGCTTTATGGTTGCAACAGCGTTGTTTGATGGTTGCTTATTTTGGTCCAAGTCTCAATAAGCAAACACCAGTGAAATACATATGTAGTTGAGTCACTGACCTCACCTTTTATGTTCATTTAGACAGGACTAAGATTAAACTTGTTCATTTTGTTTGTCAAAGCAAGTACCACCTTTGTTTTTTTTAATGTTCATTATTATTATTATTTTTTTGGATTGTAGTAAGAACATTGAAAAGGAAGCTTATTATTAATCTTTTGATAATATTTGTAAAGTTCATATTCATTTATGCAAATCTACACTCTCAGAAATAAAGGTATGAGAGCTGTCACTAGGGTGGTACCTTTTCAAAAGGTATACATTTTTACTTAAAAGGTCTATATTGGTACCTCAAAAGTATATATTACTACCTAAAACATTTAAGAGGTACAATTTTGTACTTTTTAGGTACTAATATGTATCCCTGAGGTATAAATGTGGACCTTTTTGAAAAGGTACCACCCCAGTGACAGCTCTCGTACCTTTATTTCTGAGAGTCTATCTATCTATCTATCTATCTATCTATCTATCTATCTATCTATCTATCTATCTATCTATCTATCTATCTATCTATCTATCTATCTATCTATCTATCTATCTATCTATCTATCTATCTATCTATCTATCTATCTATCTATCTATCTCAATTTGGTACCAAAGTATTGGTTAATTTGGGTAAGTATGTTGAATGTAATTTTCATGCATCGAGGTGCATTCATCAATATGGTGATAACTGGTGTTGTCAAAAAAAACTGTACTTTGCTACCAAGTTGATAAATAAATCTATAGAATACAAAAGCATTGAAATAGGCAATATTTTCCACTGAAATATATATAAGATAGTCCGACTGAATATTATAATAGCCCTGGGGCGTTTTGCAAGTTTTACATTGTACCTTAGGATTGAGTTTTTCCCTGCTCGCTGCCGTGTTATTTGTGTATTACTATGGCAATGTGCAAGAAACTCTGAGAATCCAGAGAAGCTTTGGAGGATTTTAGAGTGAAAACCAACTTTCATTCAAGTAAATTGATGTAAACTGTAGGCTACTAGTGTTGTCAAAAATATCAATATATCTACAAATATCAATACTGAAATATTAAAAATGATAGAATTTTGCTTTTGGTTAGTATACTGGCTTTGCTCTCTCGCACTTTCTCTTCTCACCAGCAGGTAGATGAATAATTACAGTTTTTCTCAGTGGCTTTGGTGCATTTCTCACAGCACTATTTACATTTGCACACCAGTTAATGCATTTCTCTAAACAATTAGTGCAAACTGCAAAACCTAGTTGATGACCTGCAAAAGTGTGTCACTTGCTCAAAATGGAGAGCTCATTCCTCATAATTGATGTCAATGAAAGTGTCAGTGTCATCAAGATGAAAAGTCCTGCCACCATTGTTGATGAACAAGATAGTCAAATGGCTTTGTCATGTTTTCATTATGACTGTTTACTCATGTTTTCCAATGCAAAACAGTCAGATTTTGCTGACACTTCCTGAAAATGCTCAAGACAGCACTATATACTATTAGCACAGCCATTTGAAAACTACAGTAAAGTTAGACATCACTGCATTTAGTGAGGGATCTGAGTACAAGACACTGAATATGTGTGTTTCACATGTTTACTGTATTTGCTCTTTGCAATTCTAATTTATTCACAGCATTGTGCAAAAGAATAAACACACCCTTATTTACAACAAACAGAAACTTCCTTTGGGTAGAGCTGTGCACAACTGTAAACAATACTGCAGTACATATTGGAACTGAACCTACAACATACACAGATCTGTAAATAATTTATCAAACTGTTCAATTTAGGAGACATTTTCAGGAAAAAAAAGATTTAAATGTTTTTATAAAATGAGCTTGACAGATTTTGACCACTAGTTCAACATTTGTGTATGTAATGACTCCAGTAATGAAATGAGGTCTATTAGTTTTATATGGAATGACTATTCAGCATCCACAAGTTTAGTTCATTTTGACTGACATGACATAAGCAAATGATAATGTTACAAACAGCAGAGGGTTGAATGAAAGCAACTGATGCATGTCCAAAAGCAATTGTAATTTGTTGGAAGGAATGAGAAACTGCTACTATGAGGTGCACAAATGACTAATTGTTTTGAGAAATGCATGAACTGTTGTGCAAATGTGAATAGTGTTGTGAGAAATGCACCAAAGCCACTGAGAAAAACTGTAATAATAATATTAAGATTTTAACACTTTTGTTTTGATGAGAAAATAAGATGAGATTGCGCTAATTATTTATGTTTAGTTGTAATTTATTGCCTTATGAACTTAAGGAATGCTAAAACACCTGATACACATTATATGGTTTAGTTATTATTTAAAAAAACTATTTTAATTAATTTGTATACTTTTAATATTGTGAATTTTGTTCCCCACGATATCAAAAATGATACCAAATATCGATATTTTTTAAGATATAGTATCAAAAGTTGAAAACATTAAACTACACATTTCACTTAATTTATCCTAATATCAATCTGTAATTATGGCGACGCAGTGGCGCAGTAGGTAACAAGAAGGTCACTGGTTCGAGCCTCGGCTGGGTCAGTTGGCGTTTCTGTGTGGAGTTTGCATGTTCTCCCTGCGTTCGCGTGGGTTTCCTCCGGGTGCTCCGGTTTCCCCCACAGTCCAAAGACATGCAGTACAGGTGAATTGGGTAGGCTAAATTGTCCGTAGTGTATGAGTGTGAATGTGTGTGTATTGATGTTTCCCAGAGATGGGTTGCAGCTGGAAGGGCATCCGCTGCGTAAAAACATATGCTGTATAAGTTGGTGGTTCATTCAGCTGTGGCGATCCCGGATTAATAAAGGGACTAAGCCGAAAAGAAAATGAATGAATGAATCTGTAATTATTTTTAATAGTTCAATTATGCAAATAAACATGTTAAATTCACTTAAATTTCCCTGGACTTCATGCAATACACATTTCATTTAGTTTTCCAACTGCTGTGCAATTACATTCTTTTACATTACATTACAATTACATTACAATTCTCTCATTCAATCACAGAACTGTTTACTCCACCTCGCCCTACCTCCCCTTTACCCCCTATTCTGCACTACTATTCATTATCTACAGTTATTTTTACTGTAACTTATTGTTTAGTGTGATTTTTGTATTGAAAGAATATGTTTACATGTATGCACTGAGTAGTGAGATGCACTTAATCTCATTGCACATGTATATAATGTACATTGTATATGTGTACAGTGATAATAAAAAGCATTCTAGTCTATTCTATAACCCATTTTGAAGGACGTAAACAATAACAATGGTCTTAACATACAGCCTGTTTTACATTTTTTAATTTCCGTAGCTTCTGAGAAAGTTTACATATTGACGAATAATGTTGTGACAGCTGTTTTAACGTTAATATATTATTGAATATAATATTCATAGGCCAATGGCCTCCTATGAATCATGTTTTGAAATTACGAATCAGATTTGTGTATTTATGAAGCATGTTTTGAATTTACGAATTGGATTTGTGTATTTATGAATCATGTTTTGAATTTACGAATTGGATTTGTGTATTTATGAATCGTGTTATGAATTTACGAATTGGATTTGTGTATTTATGAAGCATGTTTTGAATTTACTAATTGGATTTGTGTATTTATGAATCATGTTTTGAATTTACGAATTGGATTTGTGTATTTTTGAGTCGTGTTTTAAATTGACAAATTGTATTTGTGTATTTATGAATCGTGTTATGAATTTACGAATTGGATTTGTGTATTTTTGAATCGTGTTTGGAATTCACGAATTGGATTTGTACATTTTTGAATCGTGTTTTGAATTTACGAATTGGATTTGTGTATTTTTGAATCGTGTTTTGAATTTACGAATTTGAATCGTGTTTGGAATTTACGAATTGGATTTGTACATTTTTGAATCGTGTTTTGAAATTACGAATTGGATTTGTACATTTTTGAATCGTGTTTTGAATTTACGAATTGGATTTGTGTATTTTTGAATCGTGTTTTGAATTTACGAATTGGATTTTTGTATTTTTGAATCGTGTTTTGTATATGCGAATTAGATTTGTGTATTTTTGAATCGTGTTTTGAATATGCGAATTAGATTTGTGTATTTATGAATCATGTTTTGAATTTCCGAATTAGATTTGTGTATTTATGAATCATGTTTTGAATTTACGAATAATGTTGTGACAGCTGTTTTAACGTTAATATATTATTGAATATAATATTCATAGGCCAATGACGTAACCACATCGAAATGGTCTATTAGTAAATCAAATATAATTGTTTTAAAGCATTGACCGAGACATTTTTGGGTATTTTTAGAGTTCTGTAAATTACAAGCCTACACAAAAAACCCAGAAAGTCTTTCGCTATTGGTGAAAACGTAATTTTTTTTCATGCCAAGATTGACATTTGCATGGAATTGCTCTTATACCAACCCATGCCTATCCAATAATTCAATATAACATTGAGTATTGTGACATCTCTAGTCACAATACTCATCTTTCATCCATTGGTCGTTTTAAAAACACAGCTTAGACATGAGCCTCCATCTCTGTCTGTGCTGTCGCGGGTCCATGTTTCTGTCAGGCGCTGATCTCTGGTTGGCTGTCGTCTCTCAGGCTGGCACATTGTTCAGAAACACCACCTCCCCTTGAGTTCCTCCTGGATGGCACTGACGCTGGCCTACGGTTGGCACAGATCTGGCTGAATGTGTGCCGCCTTTTGTTGCCCAGAGAACAGGCTGATCCTGGCAGCGAGTGGCTCTCCTTTCACAGGCCTCCTCCCCCTGATGCCCTGGAGTCAGCTGGCATGGGTCCAGCAGACATCAGAGCGCCCGCCAGCGCCCGCGTGCCCCCGCATCCGCTGCAGTACTGGAGCGCTTTGTGCCAGTTATAGGCCTGCATGCAACCTGCACTGCATGCTACTGCATTGCATAGAGGATCTTTTTTTGTTTTGGTTTTTTGAACAATCTTTTTATTGAGATGTGACAATATATTTGCATCACAATTATATGGAGCCAGATTAGTCTCTAAAACAATACATTTACGAAATACAATTCATACATCCACAGCACAATTCCCATTTACAAAATCCAATTTGTAAATTCAAAATACAATTCATAAATACAACACACAGTTAGCGAATTCACAGGTAAAAATCATAAATATTTACGCCAAATGAATTGGATTTGTGTATTTATGAATCGTGTTTTGAATATGCGAATCAGATTTGTGTATTTATGAATCATGTTTTGAATTTACGAATCTGATTTGTGTATTTATGAATCATGTTTTGAATTTACGAATTGGATTTGTGTATTTATGAATCGTGTTTTGAAATTATGAATTGGATTTGTGTATTTATGAAGCATGTTTTGAAATTACGAATTGGATTTGTGTATTTATGAAGCATGTTTTGAATTTATGAATTGGATTTGTGTATTTATAATTCATGTTTTGAATTTACGAATTGGATTTGTGTATTTTTGAATCTTGTTTTGAATATGCAAATTAGATTTGTGTATTTTTGAATCTTGTTTTGAATATGCGAATTAGATTTGTGTATTTATGAATCGTGTTTTGAATATGCAAATTAGATTTGTGTATTTATGAATCGTGTTTTAAATATGCGAATTAGATTTGTTTATTTATGAATCGTGTTTTGAAATGAAGAATTGGATTTGTGTATTTATGAATCGTGTTTTGAATATGCGAATCAAATTTGTGTATTTATGAATCATGTTTTGAATTTACGAATTGGATTTGTGTATTTTTGAATCATGTTTTAAATTGACAAATTGAATTTGTGTATTTATGAATCGTGTTATGAATTTACGAATTGGATTTGTGTATTTTTGAATCGTGTTTTGAATTTACAAATTGGATTTGTAAATTTTTGAATCATGTTTTTAATTTACAAATTGGATTTGTGTATTTTTGAATCGTGTTTTGAATATGCGAATTAGATTTGTGTATTTATGAATCATGTTTTGAATATGCAAATTAGATTTAAGTATTTATGAATCGTGTTTTGAATATGCGAATTAGATTTGTGTATTTATGAATCATGTTTTGAATTTACGAATTGGATTTGTGTATTTATGAATCTTGTTTTGAATATGCGAATCAGATTTGTGTATTTATGAAGCATGTTTTGAATTTACGAATTGGATTTGTGTATTTTTGAATCGTGTTTTAAATTGACAAATTGGATTTGTGTATTTTTGAATCGTGTTTTGAATTTACGAATTGGATTTGTGGATTTATGAATCGTGTTTCTAATTTACAAATTGGATTTGTGTATTTATGAATCGTGTTTTGAAATTACGAATTGGATTTGTGGATTTATGAATCGTGTTTAATTTACGAATTGAATCTGTGGCCGTGGGGGTTGGTCATTCAAATCACCAGCACCCCCCCCCCCCACCCCCCGGTTGCGGGTGTGTAAGTTATAAAGTAACAGAGGCTGCAATATCTGCTACCAGATCTATTTTCTGCTGTCAGACACGCACATGATGGCTATATACTATAGTAATTTATAGAAAATACTAGTTTTTTTAACCATACTGACACTGACCTAAAATACCAATAAAGATAGAGATCAGCTAAAATGTTGCTAGAATTGTTTTTTATGTATGAGCTTTTAATGTGTAACATACAATAAAATAAACACAACTCAATATTTGCACAGTGAAAACCTATACAGTATGCACTAATGCACATTTGAATCAAGCATCACTCTGTGTGTGTGTGTATGTGTGTGTGTGTGTGTGTGTGTGTGTGTGTATGTTTACAGGCCATTGAGATTCATCTGTCAGTCTGCTGGATGGCGTTCCTTCATTCTAATGCTGATTGAGTCTCAGGTGCTCATCATTACAGCCCACAGCAGGTGACTGCTCATTTCAGCTGCAGCCGCTGATCTCAGGTCAGCCTGTAATCATTTCAGCCATTTACACTGATCCCAGTTCAGCCTGTAATTATTTAAAGCATTTACACTGATCTCAGGTCAGTATGTGTGATTTCAGCCATTTACAATGATCTCACTTCAGTCTGGGTGATTTCAGCTGCAATCACCAATCCCAGTTCAGCCTCTAATCATTTCAGCCATTTACACTGCTCTCAATTCAGTTTGAGTGATTTCAGCTGCAATCACTGATCTCAGTCTAGCCTGCATGTTGTTTGCTGTTCATGCTGATTTTAGTTTAGCCTGTAATTATTTAAATCATTTAAGCCGAAGTTACACTAGAGTTTGAGCTTGCGAAATTCTGTCGTACGGCGCTGCGAAAAGGGGCGGGATTAAACAAGATGATTAGACATTAAAAAAAGCGAGTGATTGCTCCATGTTTTAAATTTCAGTTCAGAAAGGTCATGTTTTGATCCTGGATTGATCTCACGCAGTCAAGTGATGCGATTTCGCAGGTCAGAGTTCACCAAGCTTGAACTTTGCACTGCAGCAACCTGCGAAACTCGATGCATGACCCTGCGTTTCCGGTCTGACGCATTTGCGTGCATATGAATGGAAGTTTATGGGGAGTAAAGTCCAGTGTGACCGCGGCTTAACACTGATCTCAGTTTAGTTTGAGCGATTTCAGCTGCAATCGCTGACCTCAGTTCAGCCTGTAATCATTTCAGCCATTTACAGTGATCTCAGTTTAATCTGCATGATTTCAGCTGCAGTCACTGAACTCAGGTCAGCCTGTGTTCATTTCACCCACAATCACTGATCTCAATTCAGCCTGGGTGATTTCACCTACAATCACTAATCTTAGTTCAGCATGGGTGATTTCACCTACAATCACTGATCTCAGTTCAGCCTGTAATCATTTCACTGCATATACCATGTATGACTGTGTAGGTAGTAAATAAAATTTGAATTTAAACTCATCTCAATTCAGCAGTCCAATTTCAGCCATTTACATTAATCTCAGAACAACCTGAGTGCTTTCATATTCACTGATATAAGCTCAGACTGTGTGAATTTGTATTCAATGATCTCATGTTTGATTTTGAATTCACTGATCTCAGTTCAGTCTGAGTGATTTAAGCTGATTATGCTGATCTCAGTTCTGTTTGTGTTTGTGCACATTCACTGACTTTAATTCAGTCTGTAACCTTTTTTTACACTGATTTATGTTCAGCCTCTGTGATTTCATATTCACTGATTTCAGTTCACCCTCTGTGGTTTCATATTCACTGAATTCAGTCCACCCTCTGTGATTTCATATTCACTGATCTCAGTTCACCCTATGTGATTTCATTTCATTTCATTCACTGATTTCAGTTCAGATTGTGTGATTTCATATTCACTGATTTCAGTTCAGTTTATGTGATTTCATATTCACTGATCTCTGTTCAGCCTGTGTGATTTAATATTCACTGATCTCAGTTCACCACCCTCTGTGATTTCATATTCATTGATCTCAGTTCACCCTCTGTGATTTCATATTCACTAATTTCAGTTCAGATTGTGTGATTTCATATTCACTGATTTCAGTTCAGATTGTGTGATTTAATATTCACTGATTTCAGTTCAGTTTGTGTGATTTCATATTCACTGATCTCTGTTCAGCCTGTGTGATTTAATATTCACTGATCTCAGTTCACCACCCTCTGTGATTTCATATTCATTGATCTCAGTTCACCCTCTGTGATTTCATATTCACTAATTTCAGTTCAGATTGTGTGATTTCATATTCACTGATTTCAGTTCAGATTGTGTGATTTAATATTCACTGATTTCAGTTCAGTTTGTGTGATTTCATATTCACTGATCTCTGTTCAGCCTCTGTGATTTCATATTCACTGAACTCAGTTCACCCTGTGTGATTTCATATTCACTAATCTCAGTTCAGCCTGTGTGATTTCATATTCACTAATCTCAGTTCAGCCTCTGTGATTTCATATTCACTGATCTCAGTTCAGCCTCTGTGATTTCATATTCACTGATCTCAGTTCAGCCTCTGTGATTTCATATTCACCGATCTCAGTTCAGCCTCTGTGATTTCAAATTTATTGATCTCAGTTCAGCTTCTGTGATTTCATATTCACTGATCTCTTTTGTGATTTCGAATTCACTGATGTCACAGATCTGATTCACTGATTTCAGCCATTTACACTGATCTCAGTTGACCCTTTGCTCATTTCAACTATAATCACTGATCTCAGTTCAGCTTGTGTGGACACCTTGATGAAAAAACACTTCAAAAATGCGAATTGCTTGTCAAAACCTTGAGATTTATTTGACATCCACACATTGATACTCTTTTGATCACCAAAACAACGACACAAAAGTTTCTTTTTGGCTTAGTCCCTTTATTAATCAGGGGTCGTCACAGCAGAATGAACCACCAACTTATCCAGTATATGTTTTATGCAGCGGATGCCCTTTCAACTGCAACCCAGTACTGGGAAACACCCATACACTCTTGCATTCACACTCATACACTACGGCCAGTTTAGCTTATTCAATTCCCCTATAGTGCATGTGTTTGGACTGTGGGGGAAACTGGAGCACCTGGAGGAAACCCACGCCAACACGGGAAGAACATGCAAACTCCACACAGAAATGCCAACTGGTCCAGTCGGGTCTCAAACCAGCAACCTTCTTGCTGTGAGGCGATTGTGCTACCCACTTCACCACCGTGACGCCCACAAAAGTAATTGTTGAAAGTAATCAATAATATATAAAACAAGTTATTCATCTGAAAGCTTCAATGACAAATTTCGAATGTACACTGGACTTTTTCTCTACACTGCATGCAAGCTACCTTCATGCCAAACCGACATCAAATTGACATCTAACACTGGCATCAAAAAATGGTCATGTGATCAATTTTTTTACATGTTTTTTAACGTCAATGTTGGATGTCAATTTGATGCAATTTTGACATTAAGATATTACATTAATTAAGGTATTACATTAAGGTATTACATTAATTTGACATCAAATTTATTAGCTTTTTAGATAATTTCATATTTATTCACAGATATCAGCTCAGCCAGTTTTTGATTTTCATTTTATTTTTGATTTTGTTGTGACAAACACACACACACACGCACACGCACACACACACACACACACACACACACACACACACACACACACACACACACACACACACACACACACTCACCGTCATCAAGCATGGCAGAGTTTTTACAGACAGCCAGATGTCTGCCGGCATGCTTTTATCATGTACATTTGCACATTTCTCTGATTTCTCTGTGTGTGGATGTGCGACGCGAGTGTTAATGTGACATAAATTCTGTTTGTATTTATATTCACACAGGAAGAACAACAAAAGCAATTTCTGATCACGACATTGAATATTACAGTATGAGAGATGAAGTGTTTTGTGTTGCTGTGTTTTGAACGTGATGCTGTGTTCAGCAATGGTAAAATTGCTTGTGCCTGAATGCTTTATAAACTCTCATTCCTTTACTAATTTTCCTTCAGCTTAGTCCCTTTATTTATCAGAGGTCGCCACAGTGGAATGAACCACCAACTTATCCAGCATATGTTTTACACAGTACTGGGAAACACCCATACACTCCCATTCACACTCATACACTACTGACAGTTTAGTTCATCAATTCCTCTATAGCGCATGTGTTTGGACTGTGGGGGAAACCAGAGCACCTGGAGGAAACCCACTCCAACATGGGAGAACATGCAAACTCCACACAGAAACACCAACTGACCCAGCCGGGACTTGAACTTGTGACCCTCTTGCTGTGAGGGGACAGTCACAGCGCTAACTTATAAACTCTCTTAGGGCTTAAAAATGTGCACAATGATAAACTTTTATATCATTATGGTTAAACTCTGCAACAACTTTTCACAAATCTCATGTGTGTTCAACTGTGACCATATAATATACACTCACCGGCCACTTTATTAGGTACACCTTACTAGTATCGAGTTGGACCCCTTTCGCCTTCAGAACTGCCTTAATCCTTCGTGGCGTAGATTCAACAAGGTATTGGAATAATTCCTAAGAGATTTTGCTCCATATTGACATGATAGCATCACACAGTTGCTGCAGATTTGTCAGCTGCACATCCATGATGCCAATCTCCCATTTCACCACATCCCAAAGGTGCTCTATTGGATTGAGCTCTGGTGACTGTGGAGGCCATTTGAGTACAGTGAACTCATTGTCATGTTCTAGAAACCAGTCTGAGATGATTCACGCTTTATGACATGGTGCGTTATCCTGCTGGAAGTAGCCATCAGAAGATGGAGACACTGTGGTCATAAAGGGATGGACATGGTCAGCAACAATACTCAGGTAGGCTGTGGCGTTGACACGATGCTCAATTGGTACTAATGGACCCAAAGTGTGCCAAGAAAATCTCCCCCACACCATTACACCACCACCACCAGCCTGAACCGCTGATACAAGGCAGGATTGATCCATGCTTTAATGTTGTTGATGCTAAATTCTGACCCGACCATCTGAATGTGGCAGCAGAAATGGAGACTCATCAGACCAGGCAACGTTTCTCCAATCTTCTATTGTCCAGTTTTGGTGAGCCTGTGTGAATTGTAGCCTCAGTTTCCTGTTCTTAGCTGACAGGAGCGGCACTCGGTGTGATCTTCTGCTGCTGTAGCCCATCCGCCTCAAGGTTGGACGTGTTGTGTGTTCAGAGATGCTCTTCTGCAGACCTCGGTTGTAATGAGTGCTTATTTGAGTTACTGTTGCCTTTCTATCAGCTGGAACCAGTCTGGCCATTCTCCTCTGACCTCTCAATCAATCATTCAATCAAGGCCTTTATTTGTCACATATACCTCCATGTATTCACATACACTGATATATAGTGAAATTGGACCCCCCCCCCCCCCCCCCCCCGACCATACACAAACATCACATTTCAGGGGAAGACAGGTCAACGGGAGGTAGCATTTAGAAAAAGGAAGTAAGATACATTCAGGACAGAGAGGCGAAAAAAAAACTCCCTCTCACCTTGCTCTTGAGTTAGAGCAGTGTGAGAACAGGGAGAAAAAAAAGCCCCAGCAGCCAAGCACATAAACACATAGACATAGAGACAACATCGCAACAGGGGATGGGAATAGAGGATGTGGATAGAGTCCGGTAGGGGCGGGCAGCCATCCGGCCTGCAGCTGAAAAGCACTGGTCACAGACCCGTCTAGCCCCTCCAGTGGATGAAAGCACAAGGAGGCGTGGGATGAAGGGTTAGGTAGTGATAGTCTATCTGTAGCTGTGTATGTGTGTGTGTGTAAGCCTGTAGAGTCCAACTGGTGTCCTTGACAGTGAGCAGGAATTTCAGAGCGTCTCCTTATCTTGCTATCCGGGACAAGTTGTGTTTCTCCAGCCGAGGCCGTCTGGCTGGAAAACACAGGGAAGCCGAAAGAGAAGAAAAGTATTTTCAAATTTAGGTCAATATTTGCCATTTTCACAGATATTTAATGTCCGTCACTGGTCTCCAGTTCTGGCCAAATCTTGCTGCAAAGCCGCTAATTTCACCGCGATGTTTTCCAATTTGCCGTGTAATACAGCTGTCTGATTATTAGCGATTCTGCCCGCTACAGTTTCAATCAAGCCGGCCAGCTTGGTGGGGTTTTGAGCAGCACTGACCGCTTTCATGAATCGTCAATACCCCAGGGCCTCCGCATAAGCCCATCAGCAGAAACCCTGTTATTCCGAATAAATAGATATCTTCGATATCCTCCAGGGACAGAGCAGCCAGGCACACGACGCGCCACTTCTCCCACCCGTCCATCATGTATCCAGCTGCAAACGTCCCGGCAGAACAAGGGGGCTCTCCCGAGCCCAAACTTCTCGTCGAGAAGATGGTGTCAGTCGCGTTCAGAGACCAGGTGATCAGATCCATAATTCCTTATTCACTTGGATAGCAGGGCACGGAGAGATAGAATAAGACAAGACAAGAAGAGCCAGCCAGGAAAAATAAGGGACGGAGAGGGAAAAAGTGCGACCGCCTTCTCCGAGAGCCAAAGAATAGTATCTGGCATCAACAAGGCATTTGCGCCCACAGAACTGCCGCTCACTGGATATTTCCTCTTTCTCGGACCATTCTCTGTAAACCCTAGAGATGGTTGTGCGTGAAAATCCCAGTAGATCAGCAGTTTCTGAAATACTCAGACCAGCTTGTCTCGCACCAACAACCATGCCACGTTCATAGTCACCTAAATCCTCTTTCTTCCCCGTTCTGATGCTCACTTTGAACTGCAGCAGATCATCTTGACCATGTCTACATGCCTAAATGCATTGAGTTGCTGACATGTGATTGGCTGATTAGAAATTTGCGTTAACGAGCAGTTGGACAGGTGTACCTAATAAAGTGGCTGGTGAGTGTCTATATAATCCCAACTCAACATTGCAGATCTTGCGAAGTGACTATTGCACACATTGTCATATCAATTCTACATTGTGCAGCTGTAGACTGAACCCAGATGAATCTGTAAGAAGTAGCCACTAAACTGACAATTAGGCCGTCATGATATCTATATTTTGTTGTAGGATATATTGCACCAAAATATATTGCAATAAACAACATTATTGTCATTTTAAGACTATTTTTTGCCACTCATTATATAATGCCATAAAATGACAACATAATATCATCACAATGCAAGTACACTCTTACAAAGAACACAAAATATTTTATTCTTAAAAGTTCATTTAATTTCAGTCGTTTTAACAATTTAATAATTAGGCAGTCAGCTAAAACGTTGGTTTTTATGTAGGAGCGATACGTATTGCATCACCAGAAAGGATTGAGGTCATGTCTGTTGTGTGATTAGTCCATGTATTGATTATTGTGACAGTAAAAAAATAAGTAAAAATAGTTAAGTTTCCTTGTTTGATCGGGCTGGAATATCATAATAAAAACTTCAGCAATTAATCGCAACTTAAACATTTGCTACCGTTATAAGCCTGTGCAGTTTTAAGCCTATGGCGTGTTTTGTCAGTGTGTGTGTGTGTAGTGAAGTGAAGAGCACAGAAGTGTGTGTGCGGATGTGTGATTTGAGCGGCGTGTGTTATTAAGGCTGTCAGCGCTGGCATATGGCAGACGCTTGACGCTGAGCTTTTGTGTGTGTCTTTCACATGATTCTGAGCCTCTCGTCACATATGTTACAGACACATCACACCTGAACTGAAAAACAAAGAGCGTGGAAACTTCACAATCTGGGCTTCAGATTAGGGCGCTCTTTATAAAACCATGTTTAAAAGCTTTAAAACTCTTTCATTTGATTGTCTCATGTATGTGACAGGATTTATGCTTCTAAATGTATGTTTTTTAATTGGGGTGGAATAGTTACCTAATGTTTGTCCTCATTTGTAAGCCTTTTGTTATGTAAAATGCATTTGAGCAATTGCAAATTCAATTGATTACAAATGCAATTCAATCTCCAGTGATTAAATTGAAATTTTTCAATTCTGTTCAACATATAATTTTTAATAACTTTTTAATCATCTTTATAATCTTTAATACTCTTTCATTTGGCTGTCACATGTATGTCTCCAGTGTTAATAATTAATTGTATTATTTATTAATATTTGTCCTCATTTGTAAGCCTTTTGTTATGTAAAAATAAAAATGCATTTATGCAAATACAAAACCAATTGATTTCAAATGCAATTAATCCTCAAATGATAAACTTTTCATTGTAAAAATGCTAAATTATTGAATTCTGCTGAACAAAATAAGACAAATATTATTATTAATTAATGCAACTGCAAATCCAGTGGATTACAAATGCAATTAATCAAACTGTTAACTTTCTATTTAAAAAAATTGTAAACTAAAAAAGACTTTTGTCATACATAACAGGACCGAAGTTAATTTAAAAACCTTAGAAATCATTATTTTTTAATAAAAAAAGCTTTAAAACTCTATAATTTAACTGTCACATGCATGTCTCCAGTATTTATGCTTTAAATAATTTATTTATTTTATTATTTATTATTTAATATTTGTCCTCATTTGTAAACCTTTTGTTACGTAAAAATAAAAATGCATTTATGTAATTAATGCAATTACAAATCTAATTGATTATAAATGCAGTTAATCCTCAAACTATAAACTTTCCATTGTAAAAATACTAAATTCTTGAATTCTGCTCAAAATTTATGACAATAAGGGTTCAGAGTTATTATAAATAACTGAAATAGCAATTAAAAAATCTTAAAAATATAAATAATTTTTTAAAAATATAATGTTAAAATCTGAACTCCTTTTTTTAAAGGGCTCCTATGATGAAAATCATCTTTTGTAAGCTGTTTGGACAGAACTGTGTGTAGGTTTATTGCGTCAACTGTCATATTGGAGTGATAGAAACACAATAAGTCTCTTTTAAAAAATTTCCTGACGTTAAAATAGGACTCAAATCTCTCCCATTTTGCGTATTAACTTGCGTATTATTAACATGTCTCTGTAGTAACGCATATAATCATATCAACAAGACAGAATGTGCATGTTTGTAATGAATTACAGCAATTTCACCATCTTTACTTCATCCCACAGCCGCGCGTCAGTACAATTATAAAAGACGACACTTCAATCCCGGTTTGTGGACTTAAATCAGGTTTATTTTATACATTACCATAACAGATGTTCATACAGCAGTGGATGTTAACCTGTATCCTGTCATGTTTGCCATGCAAAGTTTAATGTGCACTTTGTGTGTGTGTGTGTGCGCGTGTGAACTTTCTAACGACATTGTGACTCATCATTGCAGAAAGGCTTGAATGAACTCCTCAACAAATGCATCAAATAATCATTGGGACAGTTCTTACTTACGTGTTTCTCACAAACGTTATGTGGGATCTGCGTAGCTTGTGTTGGCGTGGGTTTCCTCCAGGTGCTCCGGTTTCCCCACCAGTCCAAACACATGCGATATAGGGGAATTGATGAACTAAACTGGCCGTAGTGTTTGAGTGTGTGTGTGTGAATGAGTGTGTATAGGTGTTTCTCAGTACTGGGTTGTGGCTGGAAGGGCATCTGCTGTGTAAAACATATACTGGAATAGTTGGCGGTTCATTCCACTGTGGCGACCCCTGATAAATAATGGACTAAGCAGAAAGAAAATTACTGAATGAATATTATGAAATGAAAATAACTAAAAACATCTACATTTATATTATATATAACATAATTTACAGTGCATTGGGAAAGTATTGAGCGCTTCACTTTTTCCACATTTGTTTATGTTGCAGCCTTATTCCAAAATGGATTAAATTGATTTATTTCCTCAACATTCTACACACAATCCCCCATAATGACAATGTGAAAAAAGAGTTTTTGAAATTGTTGCGAATTTATTAAAAATAAAAAGCTGTAAAATCACACGTACATCAGTATTCACAGGCTTTGCTCAATACTTTGTTGATGCTCCTTTGGCAGCGATTACAGCCTCAAGTCTTTCTGAATATGATGCCACAAGCTCAGCACTCCTGTCTTTGGGAATTTGTGGCCGTTCCTCTTTGCAGTACCTCTCAAGCTCTATCAGGTTGGATGGGAAGCAACGGTGTACAGCCATTTTCAGATCTCTCCAGAGATGTTCAATAGGATTTAGGTCTGGGCTCTGGCTGGGCCACTTGAGGACATTCACCGAGTTGTTGTGAAGCCACTCCATTGATATTTCGGCGGTGTGCTTTGGGTCATTGTCCTGCTGGAAGATGACCCGTCGCCCCAGTCTGAGGTCAAGAGCACTCTGAAGCAGGTCTTCATTCAGGATGTCTCTGTACATTGCTGCATTCATCTTTCCCTCTATCCTGACTCGTCTTCCAGTTCCTGGTGCTGAAAAACATCCCCACAGCATGATGCTGCCACCACCATGCTTCACTGTAGGGATGCTATTAGCCTGGTGATGAGCGCTGCCTGCTTTTCTCCAAATGTAACGCCTGGCGTTCACTCCAAAGAGTTCAATTTGAGTCTCATCAGACTAGAGGATTTAGTTTCTGATGGTCCGAGAGTCCTTCAGATGCCTTCTGGCAAATTCCAGGCAGGCTTTTTATTTTTAATAAATGTGCAACAATTTCAAAAACTCTTTTTTCCACATTGTCATTATGGGGGATTGTGTGTAGAATGTTGAGGAAATAAATCTACTTAATCCATTTTGGAATAAGGCTGTAACATAAACAAATGTGGAAAAAGTGAAGCGCTGTCAATACTTTCCGGATTTACTGGATATTACATAATTCATTAATCTGTCATGATTCGTGTGAAAAATAAACAGAAATCTGAGGTTGTTGTTCATGTCAGAGTTGCTCAGTGTGTGTTTAATGTCATTATGCACAAGAGTAAATCTAGTTTGATGAGTCCCGTGTGCTCTGTACAGGATGAAAAGCATGTAAATGATGAGTAAATGTGCTGCTGTAAACATCTCTGTGCTGAATCAATCACTGATACTCTGATAATGTTTAAAGGAGACTCGTGCTCCTGTGTTGGAGAACGAGATGCTGCTGTAGTGAAGACTCACTCATGTGGAGAGACATGTAGGTCACAGTAGAGCAGAACTCTCTCTCTCTCTCTCTCTCTCTCTCTCTCTCTGTGTGTGTGTGTGTGTGTGTGTATGAGAGTGTATGAGTAAAATGTGTGTGTGTGACTGAATAAATGAGTGTGTATGAGAGTGTATGAGTAAAATGTGTGTGTGTGACTGAATGAATGAGTGTGTATGAGAGTGTATGAGTAAAATGTGTGTGTGTGACTGAATGAATGAGTGTGAATGAGTGTATGAGTAAAATGTGTGTGTGTGACTGAATGAATGAGTGTGTATGAGAGTATGAGTAAAATGTGTGTGTGACTGAATGAATGAGTGTGTATGAGAGTGTATGAGTATAATGTGTGTGTGTGACTGAATAAATAAGTGTGTATGAGAGTGTGTGAGTAAAATGTGTGTGTGTGACTGAATGAATGAGTGTGTATGAGAGTGTATGAGTAAAATGTGTGTGTGACTGAATGAATGAGTGTGTATGAGTAAAATGTGTGTGTGTGTGTGACTGAATGAATGAGTGTGTATGAGAGTGTATGAGTAAAATGTGTGTGTGTGACTGAATGAATGAGTGTGTATGAGAGTGTATGAGTAAAATGTGTGTGTGTGACTGAATGAATGAGTGTGTATGAGAGTGTATGAGTAAAATGTGTGTGTGTGTGCTAAATGAATGAGTGTATATGAGAGTGTATGCGTAAAATGTGTGTGTGTGACTGAATGAATGAGTGTATATGAGTGTATGAGTAAAATGTGTGTGTGACTGAATGAATGAGTGTGTATGAGAGTGTATAAGTAAAATGTGTGTGTGTGTGTGGGTGTGTGTGACTGAATTAATGAGTGTGTATAAGAGTGTATGAGTAAAATGTGTGTGTGTGTGTGTGAATACTGTGTATCAGAGTGTATGAGTAAAATGTGTGTGTGTGTGTGTGTGTGACTGAATGAATGAGTGTGTATGAGAGTGTATAAGTAAAATGTGTGTGTGTGTGTGGGTGTGTGTGACTGAATGAATGAGTGTGTATAAGAGTGTATGAGTAAAATGTGTGTGTGTGTGTGTGTGTGTGTGTGTAAATACTGTGTATGAGAGTGTATGAGTAAAATGTGTGTGTGTTTGTGTGTGTGTGACTGAATAAATAAGTGTGTATGAGAGTGTATGAGTAAAATGTGTGTGTGTGATTGAATGTATGAGTGTATGAGTAAAATGTGTGTGTGTGACTGAATGAATGAGTGTGTATGAGAGTGTATGAGTAAAATGTGTGTGTGACTGAATGAATGAGTGTATGAGTAAAATGTGTGTGTGTGACTGAATGTATGAGTGTGTATGAGTGAATGAGTAAAATGTGTGTGTGACTGAATGAATGAGTGTGTATGAGAGTGTATGAGTAAAATATGTGTGTGTGTGACTGACTGTGTATGAGAGCATATGTGAAATATGTGTAAAATGTGTGTCTATGTGTGTGTGTGTGTGTGAGAGCGAGAGTGAATGAGTGAGAGAGTGAGAGTGTAAGAGTAAAATATGTGTGTGTGTGTGTGTGTGTGTGTGTGTGTGTGTGTGTATATGCGTGTGTGTGTGTGTGGAGTTTGTGCCCCGGCGGTACAGAAACTGCCGTGTCATAATTGATGAGTGTGAGATCATGAATGTTTGAGCGTGCAGCAGCTCGTTCTGTTTGAGGCAATCGTTTCCGCAGTGAATCATTTATACGTGAGGAATCAAAGTTTCATAGGATAAACAGTAACATCAACACTGCGCCGCAGACCTGCAGGAGCTCAGCTCAACACACACTACACTGCTGGACACACTGTGGGAATGCAGGAACTAGGGTTGTGTATCGTTTGGGGTGATTTCTATATCGGTGCTGAATCAATACTTTTAAAACGGTACCGGTGCCAAAATGGTGCCTGATCTGATACTTTTGAGCCACAAAAGCCTACCCAATTCCCCTATAGCGCATGTGTTTGGACTGTGGGGGAAACCGAAGCACCTGGAGGAAACCCACGCCAACATGGGGAGAACATGCAAACTCCACACAGAAACACCAACTGACCCAGCCGAGGCTCGAACAAGTGACCCTCTTGCTGTGCTACCCACTGCGCCACTGTGACGCCCAGAAAATCTTTTATTTGACAAAAATATATATTTTAAGGGGTGTCACGGTGGCGCAGTGGGTAGCACTATCACCTCACAGCAAGAAAGTCACTGGTTCGAGCCCCGACTGGGTCAGTTGGCGTTTCTGTGTGGAGTTTGCATGTTCTCCCCGTGTTGGCGTGGGTTTCCTCCGGGTGCTCCGGGTTCCCCCTCAGTCCAAACACATGCGCTTTAGGGGAATTGATGAACTAAATTGGCCGTAGTGTATGAGTGTGTGTGTGAATGTAAGTGTGTATGGGGGTTTCTGGTACTGAGTTGTAGCTAGAAGGGCTGCATAAAACATACGCTGGATAAGTGGGCTGTTCATTCTGCTGAGGCGACCTCTGATATAAATAAGGGACTATTCTGAAGGAAATTGAATGAATGAATGTTTAGAAGTGTGTAAAAAAAAATCTTCCGTTAATCAGAAATTGGTGACGCGGTGGCGCAGTGGGTAGCACATTCGCCTCACAAGCAAGAAGGTCGCTGGTTCGAGCCTAGGCTGGGTCAGTTGGCATTTCTGTGTGGAGTTTGCATGTTCTCCCCGTGTTGGTGTGGGTTTCCTCCGGGTGCTCTGGGTTCCCCCTCAGTCCAAACACTTGGGCTTTAGGGGAATTGATGAACTAAATTGGCCGTAGTGTATGAGTGTGTGTGTGAATGTAAGTGTGTATGGGGGTTTCCGGTACTGAGTTGCAGCTAGAAGGGCTGCATAAAACATACGCTGGATAGGTGGGCTGTTCATTCTGCTGAGGCGACCTCTGATAAATAAGGGACTATTCTGAAGGAAATTGAATCAGAAATTGGTGACGCGGTGGCGCAGTGGGTAGCACATTCGCCTCACAAGCAAGAAGGTCGCTGGTTCGAGCCTAGGCTGGGTCAGTTGGCATTTCTGTGTGGAGTTTGCATGTTCTCCCTGTGTTGGCGTGGGTTTCCTCCGGGTGCTCCGGAACAAGTCCAAAGACATGTGGTACAGGTGAATTGAGTATGCTAAAATTGACCATAGTGGATGAGTGTGTGTGTGTGTGTGTGTGTGTGTATAGATTAGGCATGGGACGATAACCGTTTTCAAGGTATACCACGGTTTAGAAAATGTCAAGGTTTTAAAACAGTCAAAATTTTCTGCAATACCGTTCCTAAGGTATGTGCACGATTTTTTAATTTACATTTTTTTTTTTTTATGACAGCGGTATCTTCAGCAGAAAATATGTCTAAATGTCACAATGATAGACAGACGATGAACAACTGGAGTGCGGATCCACATGCAGGTTTATTTAAAGGGATGGTCAGGCAAGCAAAGATCAATACAGGAGCAAACAGAGTTGTGAGGGGAATCCAGAGTCGAAGTCAATGTAGTAGGCAGATGGTCGCAAGGATGGCAGCAGACATGGAGAAACAACTAAACAAGGCTAGGGTCAACACACGGCAGGAACAAAACAAGGAAACGCTTAGAATTGGAACTGTGAACAGATAACAAGACTCGGCAATGGAGTGAGTGTGTGTGCTGCTTATGTACTGTGTGTAATCAGTGTTTGACAAGCCTCCGGTGGTGTGTGTGCAATCAATGGAGATGAGGAACATGTGTGTGTGATTGGAGTGCATGTATGGAGTTGTAGTTCATTTGATGATGGATTTGTAGTCCATAGTGTTTGTACAAGTAAACCAGCGATCTAAGGGGAGAAGATCGCTGGGGATCGTGACACTAAAGATGCCGTTTTAAATGGCAAAAAATCTGTTTTTGAAACAAATGACAATAGCAGAATTCAATAATTAGTTTAGCCTGACATGTTTACTTTTCCAAAATATTTTAAATGTTTCTCAAAATAAAAAAATATTGTTTTCAAAAGGGTAAAAAGTTTTTGTTTTTAACCCAGACATTTAAAAAGAATATATTTTAGAGCAGTAATCATAATTAGGGCTTGACATTAACTTTTTTGATCACCAGCCACTGTGGCTAGTAGATTTCCAACATTACTAGCCATTTTCACTAGCCACAATTTTCTCGTTGGGAAAATAACCTGTCCTGGCTTAAAGTCCCAGATCAGCAGTTAACCACACATAAACAGGAGTAATCTCCAAGTGTTATTGTAAAAAAATATAATTAAATAATATTAACAAAAATAACTGCAAGCAAAAGAAAACAGGTGAAACAGACTGTGTTTAATAATGAAAGGATGATCACATGCACGGTTAATATAGGCCTGTTAATAATCTGTTCAAAGAATAATTAAAATGAAAGCAGTGACCGCTGCTGCTTACTGAAGAAGATGTGTATTTTATTTTAAATCTTGAGCTCCACCGGAAAAAGGTGGTTTGCCATCTCCAGGTTGGAGGAGAGTCCTTACCCCAGGTGGAGGAGTTCAAGTATCTCGGGGTTTTGTTGACGAGTGAGGGAAGGATGGAGCGTGAGATTGACAGGCGGATTGGTGCAGCGGCAGCAGTAATGCGGTCAATGTACCGGTCCGTCGTGGCGAAGAAGGAGCTGAGCTGAAAGGCAAAGCTTTCGATTTACCAGTCAATCTACGTTCCTACTCTCACCTATGGTCATGAGCTTTGGGTCAAAACCGAAAGAACAAGATCTCGGATACAAGTGGCTGAAATGAGTTTCCTTCGAAGGGTGGCAGGGCGCACTCTTATAGGTAGGGTGAGGAGCTCTGTCACTCGAGAGAAGCTCGGAGTAGAGCCGCTGCTCCTCCACATCGAGAGAAGTCAGTTGAGGTGGCTGGGGCATCTGTTTCGGATGCCACCTGGACGCCTTCCTAGGGAGGTGTTCCAGGCATGTCCCACCGGGAGGAGGCCTCGGGGAAGACCCAGGACACGCTGGAGGGACTATGTCTCTCGGCTGGCCTGGGAACGCCTTGGGATCCCCCCGGAGGAGCTGGAGGAAGTGTCTGGGGAGAGCGAAGTCTGGGGTTCTCTCCTAAAACTGCTACCCCCGCGACCCGGCCCCGGAGAAGCGGCAGAAAATGAATGAATGAATGAATGAGCTCTTGAAAGCAGCAGGACTGTGGGGTGCACGATCATCGCTCTTTGTCCAGTCTGTTTCAAAGGAACTGATCGCACCAGTTGCGTCTCCTCTAGGGACGGTTGCTTCACGCAAATAAACGGGAGCGCATGCTCTTTTTAAGTCGCGGGCATCACATCAGCTGTGCGTGCGAGTGATTATCCTCTCATTCGGTATGGACCTGCTTTCTTTTGCTCGTGTGAACAGTTATTTTTGTCAGTCGTGCTGCTTCTCGATTCTAAGATCACATTTGCAGGAATATTGGGCCATGCTTATTGTCGAACCCTGCTATTAAGAAAACTACAATATAAAATGATTTCCAACCAGCCAAAGTGGCTAGTGGAGGTGACTGTCTAACCCTGATCATAATACCGTGATACCGTGATATTTTTTTCCAAGGTTATCATACCGTCAAAATCTCATACCGGCCCATGCCTAGTATAGATGTTTCCCAGTGATGGGTTGCAGCTGGAAGGGCATTCGCTGTGTAAAACATATGCTGGATAAGTTGGCGGTTCATTCCGCTGTGGTGACCCCGGATAAATAAGGGACAAAGCTGAAGGAAAATGAATGAATAAATGAATATACAGCGCTCAGAGTTCACCCCTTACAAATTACAATATTGTATTTGTGCATATACATCAGATTAGTCAGAATTGAAGCCAAGTCTGGAGCTTATCTAACAAAATAGCTTACGATAACGCTCCAAAAATTAGTAGCCCAAATTTATGTTTATGAAAAATATTACATTAAAAAGAGCAACATCAAGAGAAACAAGAGTCGGTGACTAAAATATTGTGCACTGTCACCTCACAGCAAAAAGGTCACTGGTTCGAGTCCCAGCTGGGTCAGTTGGTGTTTCTGTGTGGAGTTTGCATGTTCTTCCCGTGTTGGCGTGGGTTTCCTCCAGGTGCTCCGGTTACCCCACAGTACAAACACATGCGCTATAGGGGAATTGATGAACTAAATTGGCCATAGTGTATGAGTGTGTGTGTGAATAAGTGTGTATGGGTTTTCCCAGTGCTTGGTTGCGGCTGGAAGGGCATTCGCTGTGTAAAACATATGCTGGATAAGTTGGCGGTTCATTCCTCTGTGGTGACCCCTGATAAATAAGGGACTAAGCCAAAGGAAAATGCATGAATAAATGACTATATCTGTTTAATAAATCTCTTTTATTCAAATGCACTAAAATTCATTCATTCATTTTCTTGTCGGCTTTGTCCCTTGCGGGGTCACCACAGTGGAATGAACCACCAACTTATCCAGCACGATTTTACGCAGCGGATGACCTTCCAGCTGCAACCCATCTCTGGGAATTTCCACACACACACATTCACACTCATACACTACGGACAATTTAGCTTACCCAATTCACCTGTACTGCATGTCTTTGGACTGTGGGGGAAACCGGAGCACCCGGAGGAAACCCACGCAAACGCAGGGAGAACATGCAAACTCCACACAGAAACGCCAACTGACCCAGCCCAGCCGAGGTTCGAACCTGCGACCCAGCGACGTTCTTGCTGTGAGGCAACAGCACTACCTACTGCGCCACTGCGTTGCCCATGCACTAAATTGAATAACCTATATTCAATGAGAAATAGATAAAATTATTCATTTTCAAAACGAGGAGAGCTCATTTATACTGTATGTATGTGTATTTGTCCATTAAAAAATTGACAAATATATTATAATAATGGATCAAAATAAAAATGTAATTTCTTTATGTTCACACGTAAGATTTATTTGTATTTATTTTAGAATTATTATTATTTTTTTTTAAGATTTATTTTTTGGCCTTTTTGACAGTATTAGATAGGACAGGAAGCGAAGTGGGAGAGAAAGAGAGGGGGGTAGGGTTGGGAAATGTCCTCGAGCCGGGATTCGAACACCCTGACGTGCTACTGCAATATGTCGGCGCGCTAACCGCTATTGCGCCGACTATTTTAGAATTTCTCATCAATTATTTAATTTAATAAAAGTTGCAGTAAGAACACGGTATACAAATACAACAACTGAAACTCAGAATTCATTCATTCATTTTCCTTGGGCTTAGTCCCTTCCCACCAGGCACACAACATCATAAGATGTTAATATTAGGTTAGATTTAAGTTATGATGTTAGGTGACCAAAATTCAATGTCTAGCCAGCATCTAAGGACAATGTTATTTTGACGTCCAAATTACGTGGATATTTGGTTGATTTTAGGTTGTGCTGGAAAGTGACCAAAATCCAACATCTAATTGACGTCATAGTGGAAACGTCCACACAACGTCAAGGTGTAACATGAGTAGACGTTGATATTTGGTTGATTTTAGGTTGATTTTAGGTTGGCCGTTTGACATTGAAGTCAGCCTGATGTTGGGTTCTTATGTCAACTCGATTTTCATTTCCAAACAAATGCAGCAGATGCCCTTATAGCTGCAACCCAGTACTGGGAAACATCCATACACTCTCACATTCACACACATACACTCATACACTACGGCCAATTTAGTTCATCAATTCCCCAACAGAGCATGTGTTTGGACTGTGGGGGAAACTGGAGCACCCAGAGGAAACCCACGCCAACACGGGGAAAACATTGTTTATTGCAGGCCCGTAGCAAGGGGGGGTTCGGGTGGTTCGAAAGAACCACCCCTCACTGACAAAGTCCAGAATTTGTCCCATAAATGAGCTCATTTGTCTTATTTTGACTGTTATGCCATCATAAATAGTGAAAATAACCCATTGAAAAAGGTTTGAAGACCAAGTCAGTTTTTCCTCTAGGTCTTTTACACAGATCTACCAACTATGTATGGCGTTATTTCAATGACAAATGTCGTGAACACTATTACAAGTCGAGATCGCATTCATGTAATACAAGCATGTGCATCTCTTTGCTTGCACGCCGATTTCCTCTGCTCGTGCACAAAACTTCTTGCACGCCACCTCAAATATGATAGTCAAGTGCAGATTTTCTTGTGCGCTCTAAAATAAACACTGCTAAAGTGCGATTTTGTGCGTTTATGTAATGAGTATGTCTCCCAACATTTATTAGATTTGCTGGGAATATTTATGAATGTCTCCAATAGACCTACAGAGGGGCATTAATATGTCCTGAAGTAAAGTGAAACGGCTATAAACTCCAGCAAGATAAAATCATTGTATGCAGAGCCATAGACCTTTATCTATAAAGTATAATTATGTAAACTGTTCATCATAACTGAAAGCTACGTCGTGTTTGCTGGCCTCACGCACCTGTCAGTCAGTCAGTCAGTCAGCACTTCACCGTAAAGGGTTAAACAAATAACGCACAGCACTACTACGGTTACAGAAAAGTTCACGCTGTTATAATTCACTTACCTTTTAATAAGTTTTGGTGCGATTATAACCCGCTATTTAAAAAAACCGACCGAATGTTTTAAATGAGAATCTGTAACGTAGCCGTGGCGGGATAAATTTTGGTGTGGTGCCCCGCCATGGAAGAATGAATGTAGCAGAAACCATGCAAGTGGAATCCTCTGCCGGCCGTTGCTTCAGTGGGACTTCAGCTAATCATTTTTGGCCAGTTGCACACAATTATGTTTCATGAGTCCAACATCTAGCTGTGCAAGAAAACATACGATCTGATGAAGTGAAGTCATCTTTCGCTACTGTATTGTTTTTAAATAGAGAAAATATTTTACAAGTAACTTTTATTCTAAATCTTGGAACAAAAAATGACCAATGAAAGGTGTGAAGCACCAAAAGCAACCGAAATTAAAAGGAATTTAAATACTATTTTGGCTATTGTTGTTATCCAGGAAATGTACTTTTTTTTGGTTATGATGACCATCCGACAATCTATTTTAGCTAACATAGTGCTTTAAATGTCACTAAAATGCAGTATTCATTATTAAATAGTAGCCTAAATGAGGCCTATTACCGCAAAAAGGTCAACTTTTTGAGAAAAAAAGGACGGACCACCCCGTTCACCAGGGTGGCTAACGGCCTGTATTGTGTCATGTTTATTGTATAAAATAATAAACAAAGCACCTATAACAATATTGTACATGTTTTGAAAACATTGCAAGGATTAAATGCATATTTCTGCATCAAATTACTTTTGTAACCAGTTGTCTAAGAAGTTTATTTCATAATAAAAGCTGACCGACTCTACATTGTGCCTGGAAGCATCGTGATTTTGAAATGCGTTTAATACGAGACAGAAGATGCTTCATAAAAGATCCCATTTTCTTTGTTCCTGGAAGAAAAGCAAAGATGAACGTTTTCCTCTGATCCGGAGAGTGAAGGGCCGCGCTGGCAATCTGGAGCAAATATCTGATTAACATTCAGCCGTACTTTATCTAAACAGAATACATCATCACGTTTGGCACCGGACCCAATCAGACCATTGAGAAGCTTCCATGAGCCAGATTTATTCAAGCGCTGCCAGAAACGGCCCCGTCCGCCGGGAGCTCTGATTGGTCCTGCTTTTATAGTGTTCTGCCCACCCACAATGCACTCTGTCCCGGTTCCGTTCTACAATTCAATCTACGTCTACATTCAATCTGAATCAAAATCAGCTTCCTGTGTTTCCTCCATTACTGTGACAATTAAGAGCGCAGTGTGGATCTGGGAAAATGAGCCTTTTCTGTTCAACGATGTTATGGAAAGTGAGGTGAAATCCATAAATCATTGCCACATGATACGTGGGAAACACTCATCAATATGGTCCTGTTTTTAAACATTAGAGTAGTTAAAAATGTAGACTTTACTTGACTTTACTTTTAAAAAGTGAATAAACTCATTGAATTTAAAGCAATTTGTTTACTTTTACAAAAAAGGTGAGTAAGCCTGTTCCTTTTAAAGCGATTAGTTGACTTTACTTAAATAAGTGAGTATACCTGTTGATTTTAAAGCGATTAGTTGACTTTACTTAAATAAGTGAGTAAACCTGTTGATTTTAAAGCGATTAGTTGACTTTACTTAAATAAGTGAGTAAACCTGTTCCTTTTAAAGCGATTAGTTGACTTTACTTAAATAAGTGAGTATACCTGTTGATTTTAAAGCGATTAGTTGACTTTACTTAAATAAGTGAGTAAACCTGTTGATTTTAAAGCGATTAGTTGACTTTACTTAAATAAGTGAGTAAACCTGTTGATTTTAAAGCGATTAGTTGACTTTACTTAAATAAGTGAGTAAACCTGTTGATTTTAAAGCGATTAGTTGACTTTACTTAAATAAGTGAGTAAACCTGTTGATTTTAAAGCGATTAGTTGACTTTACTTAAATAAGTGAGTAAACCTGTTGCTTTTAAAGCGATTAGTTGACTTTACTTAAATAAGTGAGTAAACCTGTTGATTTTAAAGCGTTAGTTGACTTTACTTAAATAAGTGAGTAAACCTGTTGATTTTAAAGCGATTAGTTGACTTTACTTAAATAAGTGAGTAAACCTGTTCCTTTTAAAGCGATTAGTTGACTTTACTTAAATAAGTGAGTAAACCTGTTGCTTTTAAAGCGATTAGTTGACTTTACTTAAATAAGTGAGTAAACCTGTTGATTTTAAAGCGTTAGTTGACTTTACTTAAATAAGTGAGTAAACCTGTTGATTTTAAAGCGATTAGTTGACTTTACTTAAATAAGTGAGTAAACCTGTTGCTTTTAAAGCGTTAGTTGACTTTACTTAAATAAGTGAGTAAACCTGTTGATTTTAAAGCGTTAGTTGACTTTACTTAAATAAGTGAGTAAACCTGTTGATTTTAAAGCGATTAGTTGACTTTACTTAAATAAGTAAGTAAACCTGTTGATTTTAAAGCGATTAGTTGACTTTACTTAAATGAGTAAACCTGTTGATTTTAAAGCGATTAGTTGACTTTACTTAAATAAGTAAGTAAACCTGTTGCTTTTAAAGGGATTAGTTGACTTTACTTAAATAAGTGAGTAAACCTGTTGCTTTTAAAGCGTTAGTTGACTTTACTTAAATAAGTGAGTAAACCTGTTGATTTTAAAGCGTTAGTTGACTTTACTTAAATAAGTAAGTAAACCTGTTGATTTTAAAGCGATTAGTTGACTTTACTTAAATGAGTAAACCTGTTGATTTTAAAGCGATTAGTTGACTTTACTTAAATAAGTAAGTAAACCTGTTGATTTTAAAGCGATTAGTTGACTTTACTTAAATAAGTAAGTAAACCTGTTGCTTTTAAAGGGATTAGTTGACTTTACTTAAATAAGTGAGTAAACCTGTTGATTTTAAAGCGTTAGTTGACTTTACTTAAATAAGTGAGTAAACCTGTTGATTTTAAAGCGATTAGTTGACTTTACTTAAATAAGTGAGTAAACCTGTTGATTTTAAAGCGATTAGTTGACTTTACTTAAATAAGTAAGTAAACCTGTTGCTTTAAAGCGATTAGTTGACTTTACTTAAATAAGTGAGTAAACCTGTTGATTTTAAAGCGATTAGTTGACTTTAATTAAGTGAGTAAACCTGTTGCTTTTAAAGCGATTAGTTGACTTTACTTAAATAAGTGAGTAAACCTGTTGATTTTAAAGCGATTAGTTGACTTTACTTAAATAAGTGAGTAAACCTGTTGATTTTAAAGCGATTAGTTGACTTTAATTAAGTGAGTAAACCTGTTGCTTTTAAAGCGATTAGTTGACTTTACTTAAATAAGTGAGTAAACCTGTTGCTTTTAAAGCGATTTGTTGACTTTACTTAAATAAGTGAGTAAACCTGTTGATTTTAAAGCGATTTGTTGACTTTACTTAAATAAGTGAGTAAACCTGTTGATTTTAAAGCGATTAGTTGACTTTACTTAAATAAGTGAGTAAACCTGTTGATTTTAAAGCGATTAGTTGACTTTACTTAAATAAGTGAGTAAACCTGTTGGTTTAAAGCGATTAGTTGACTTTACTTAAATAAGTGAGTAAACCTGTTGATTTTTAAGCGATTAGTTGACTTTACTTAAATAAGTGAGTAAACCTGTTGATTTTAAACCGATTAGTTGACTTTACTTAAATAAGTGAGTAAACCTTTTGATTTTAAAGCGATTAGTTGACTTTACTTAAATAAGTGAGTAAACCTGTTGATTTTAAAGCGATTAGTTGACTTTACTTAAATAAGTGAGTAAACCTTTTGATTTTAAAGCGATTAGTTGACTTTACTTAAATAAGTGAGTAAACCTGTTGATTTTAAAGCGATTAGTTGACTTTACTTAAATAAATGAGTAAACATGTTGCTTTTAAAGCGATTAGTTGACTTTACTTAAATAAGTGAGTAAACCTGTTGATTTTAAAGCGATTAGTTGACTTTACTTAAATAAGTGAGTAAACCTGTTGATTTTAAAGCGATTAGTTGACTTTACTTAAATAAGTGAGTAAACCTGTTGATTTTAAAGCGATTAGTTGACTTTACTTAATTAAGTGAGTAAACCTGTTGCTTTAAAGCGATTAGTTGACTTTACTTAAATAAGTGAGTAAACCTGTTGCTTTTAAAGCGATTAGTTGACTTTACTTAAATAAGTGAGTAAACCTGTTGATTTTAAAGCGATTAGTTGACTTTACTTAAATAAGTGAGTAAACCTGTTGATTTTAAAGCGATTAGTTGACTTTACTTAAATAAGTGAGTAAACCTGTTGATTTTAAAGCGATTAGTTGACTTTAATTAAATAAGTGAGTAAACCTGTTGGTTTAAAGTGATTAGTTGACTTTACTTAAATAAGTGAGTAAACCTGTTGATTTTAAAGCGATTAGTTGACTTTACTTAAATAAGTGAGTAAACCTGTTGATTTTAAAGCGATTAGTTGACTTTACTTAAATAAGTGAGTAAACCTGTTGATTTTAAGCGATTAGTTGACTTTACTTAAATAAGTGAGTAAACCTGTTGATTTTTAAAGCGATTAGTTGACTTTACTTAAATAAGTGAGTAAACCTGTTGATTTTAAAGCGATTAGTTGACTTTACTTAAATAAGTGAGTAAACCTGTTGATTTTAAAGCGATTAGTTGACTTTACTTAAATAAGTGAGTAAACCTGTTGATTTTAAAGCGATTAGTTGACTTTACTTAAATAAGTGAGTAAACCTGTTGATTTTAAAGCGATTAGTTGACTTTACTTAATTAAGTGAGTAAACCTGTTGATTTTAAAGCGATTAGTTGACTTTACTTAAATAAGTGAGTAAACCTGTTGATTTTAAAGCGATTAGTTGACTTTACTTAAATAAGTGAGTAAACCTGTTGCTTTAAAGCGATTAGTTGACTTTACTTAAATAAGTGAGTAAACCTGTTGCTTTTAAAGCGATTAGTTGACTTTACTTAAATAAGTGAGTAAACCTGTTGCTTTAAAGCGATTAGTTGACTTTACTTAAATAAGGGAGTAAACCTGTTGCTTTAAAGCGATTAGTTGACTTTACTTAAATAAGTGAGTAAACCTGTTGCTTTAAAGCGATTAGTTGACTTTACTTTAAAAAAGGTGAATAAAGTCGTTGTTTTTTAAAGCGATTAGTTGACTTTACTTTAAAAAAGGTGAATAAAGTCGTTGTTTTTTAAAGCGATTAGTTGACTTTACTTTAAAAAAGGTGAATAAAGTCGTTGTTTTTTAAAGCGGTTAGTTGACTTTATGTAAACAAAATTGTAATTCTGATTTTAAAGTGTTTTTTAAAGCTCTTCTGTGTGGAGTTTGCATTTTTGGGTGGGTTTCCTCCGGGTGCTCTGGTGTTTCCCACAGTCCAAAGACATGTGCTTCAGGGGAATTCAGTAAGGTATATTGGCCGTAGTGTATGTGTTTGCAACAGTGTGTATGGGTGTTTCCCAGTGTTGGGTTGCGGCTGGTTGGGCATCCGCTGCGTAAAACATATGCTGGATAAGTTGGCGGTTCATTCAGCTGTGGCGACACCTGATTAATAAAGGGACTAAGCCGAAAAGAAAATGAATGAATGGTTGCTAATATTATGGTGGACTGGTTGCGAACTTGTCTTTAAGTGACTTAAACCTTCCTCGCTCATAAAGTAGACATAGAGTAATCATAAAGCTCCTAAAGAAATAAAGTAGCTCCATATGTCCTCGACTCTTGCACAGTAAGCCTGACTGGAAAATTTTCTTGCAGTTTTGGTGCTGTGAACATCCAAATGCATTGTAGCAGAGAAAAGACGGAACTGCGCCTTTTAGCCTTTGTTCCTAATTGTGGTGTTTTGGTGACTGTCGCTTTAAATTCAAATGAGATTGTGCTCTTTTTAAAAAGGGCGGAGCTACAGATGCCTGTGCATTACCGTAACGATAGATTTAATACTAGCTTTATCTGTGTGAAAAACTGAAGTGTGTGAGAATGTGTCAGTCTATGGAGACTCCGCTGTTCATTTGGCAGCACAGGCTCATTGTGGATATGTACCCCTGTCTACATTTCTGGAGAGCATGAATTATGTAGCCAGAGGTATGTCTTTAAAATGAGCGCAATGGGGCGGTATGACACCACCGATGGCTTCTGTTTCTTTTCGCGCTACCGCTGACCGCTTACCTTCATGTGGATGGCTTTTCCGGTGTTTGCCCAGTGCCTCGCCATGTACGTAGGTGGACATGAGATGCAGAGAAGAGTTGACCGCGATGATGGGGTTCAAGTCCGGCAACAAACGAGTTTAGAAACCAGGTAAAACAAAAGCAAAAAGTAAATAAATAAATAAATATCTGGTTGAAAACGTGGTGAAATCACGCGGCCACCCGCGACGGCTTTTCTTTTGCACTAAACACTATCGGTTGGGATCTATCCACTATCAGTCAGTTATTCAGTCGACAGCAAGCTTGCCTGGTCGGCTAAATTGTGTATTTATGAGGATGATCAAGAGGAATTTAAGATCATCAAAAAGCATACACAGCGCCCTCTGGTGGATTTGCGAAAAAAACAAAAACTGCAAGCAGACGTACCTCTAGTTACGTATTTTGCTGTCCCCATAAATGTAGACCTGGGTACGTATCCGCTATGAGCCTGGGTTGTCATCTGTGCTTTATCTAAAACTCCACATCTATAATCCTCTTAGTCTATGCTGATATTATCTTCAGCAGCTCAAACATTCTAATGACTAATGGACAGATGGCTGCTTCTCACTCAGGGCTGCTGTTTATGCTAATGAGGGAGACTAGTGGGTGGGGCTTTCCCCTTCTGATTACAGGTGTTTCATTTATAAAGTCTGATTAGATCATTCATAAATTTTCTTTTCAGCTTAGTCCCTTTATTTATCTGGGGTCGCCACAGCAGAATGAACCGCCAACTTATCCAGCACATGTTTTACGCAGCAGATGCCCTTCCAGCTGCAACCCATCTCTGGGAAACATCCATACACACTCATTCACACTCATACACTACGGACAATTTAGCTTACCCAATTCACCTGTACCGCATGTCTTTAGACTGTGGGGGAAACACGATCACCCGGAGGAAACCCATGCGAACGCAGGGAGAACATGCAAACTCCACAAAGAAACGCCAACTGACCCAGCCGAGGCTCGAAACAGCGACCTTCTTGCTGTGAAGCGACAGCACTACCTACTGCGCCACTGCG